>JASVEL010001223.1:0-207624 GCA_032618575.1 Nicotiana noctiflora | reverse complement strand
GTGAATACACCAGAATATCATCAATAACCACAATCACAAAAGAATCAAGGTACGGCCGAAATACGCTATTCATCAAGTGCATGAATGCAGCTAGGGCATTAGTCAGCCCGAAAGACATCACCAGGAACTCGTAGTGCCCATATCGCGTTTTGAACGCTGTCTTCATTATATCTAAGTCCCTGATCTTCAACTGATAATAGCCCGGTCGAAGATCAATCTTAGAAAATACACTAGCTCCCTGGAGCTGATCAAATAGGTTCTCAATACGAGGCAATGGGTACTTATTCTTCATTGTTACCTTGTTCAGCTGCCTGTAATCAATGCACATTCTCATTGTGCCATCTTTCTTCTTCATGAACAACACCGGTGCACCCCAAGGTGACACACTCGGGCGAATGAAACCCTTATCTAATAGTTCTTGAAGCTGTTCCTTCAATTCTTTTAACTCCGCTGGTGCCATGCGATAGGGAGGAATAGAAATGGGCTGAGTGCCCAGCACCAAGTCAATATCAAAATCGATATCTCTGTCAGGCGGCATGCCCGGCAGGTCTGCTTGAAATACATCCGGAAACTCCCTCACAATGGGGACCGAATCAAGACTGGGTGTCTCGGCCTCAACATTTCTAATGAAGGCCAAATAAGATAAACAACCCTTGCCAATCATTCTTTGGGCCTTTATATAAGAAATCACCCTGTCGGACACATAATCAGTCAAGCCACGCCACTCGATCCTCGGATTACCTGGAATAGCTAGTGTGACTGTCTTGGCATGACAGTCCAAAATCGCATGGTAAGGAGATAGCCAATCCATGCCTAGAATCATATCGAAATCTACCATGCCCAGTAGTAATAAATCAACTCGGGTCTCCAGACCCCCAATAGTAATAAGACAGGATCGATATACCTAATCCACAACAACAGTATCCCCCACTAGGGTAGACACATGTACGGGCAAAGCAAGAATACCATGGGTCATACCCAAATGATGTGAAAAATAAGTAGAGACATAAGAATAGGTGGATCCGGGATCAAATAAGACATAAGCATCCCTGTGGCAGACTGAGATAATACCTGAAATGACCGTATCTGAAGCACTAGCATCCTTCCTATCCGGAAGATCATAGAAACGAGCCTGGCCTCCACCAGTACGATCCTCACCCCTAGGGCGACCTCTGGATACCTGGCCACCAGTCCTAGCCGACTGTGCTGGCGCCGAAGAAATAGGAGTAGAAGACGAGGGCTGATCCCTCTGCTGAGACCGCTTACGAAGCCACTGAGGACACTCTCTCCTGATATGGCCCAAATTACCGCACTCAAAACAACGGCCTGAAGATGGAAGAAGGGGCTGCTGAGGACCCCTCGCTACAGATGAACCCTGTGCTGAGGAAGCAGGAGCAGAGCTCTGAGCTGGAAGAGCACTCAGTGCAGGCTGACTCTGCTGACGGCTCTGCTGACCCTGATAACCCTGATGGCTCTGCTGACCCTGATAACCCTGATGGCCCTGTCGACCACGATCTGATGAGACCCCACTGGACTCTGCACGTCCAGACTGATGAGACCTGAAAGAACGACCTCTGCTATGCTGAGGTTGGCCCCTAGACGGAGCACCACTGTAGTTGCCAGTACCACGAGGCCTCTTAGCCTCTCTCTCCTCCCGCTCTCTGCGGCGATCTGTCTCAATGTGACGGGCAACATCAACCACCTCCTCAAAGGTAACTGCCGAAGCTCTCTCCCTAGTCATCAATATGCGGATGGGATAAATAAGGCCATCAATAAATCCTTGAATCCTCTCTCTGTACGTAGGAACCATCCACATTGCATGACAGGCCAGCTGTGTGAATCTCATCTCATACTGATTAACCGTCATCTCTCCCTGCTTCAACCACTCGAACTGACGTCGCAGCTCCTCTCTCCGAGACCGAGGCACGTACTTCTCCAAAAATACCATGGAGAACTGCTGCCAAGTGAGGGGCACTGCCCCAGCGGGCCTACGCCTCTCAAAATCCTCCCACCACTGAAATGCTGCACATGTGAACCGAAAAGTGGTGAATGAAACACCGCTGGACTCTAGAATACCCGCGGTGCGAAGTATACGCTAACATTTATCAATAAAACCCTGGGCATCCTTGCCCTCAGCACCACTGAATGTTGGAGGCTGTAGCCTCTCAAATCTCTCCAAACGACGCTGCTCATCATCGGGCATAGCTGGAACCATATAAGTAGGAGCTGGTGCAACGGGCACAACTGGCTGAACTGGCTCGCGTGTGTGAGCCACGGGGGTCTGATTTCCTCCCCCTGCCTGTGAAGAAGATACTGCAGCAATAGCTGCAACTACCTGAGCCAAGCCTGCGCACACTGATAAGATCTGAGCCAAGGTCTCCTGAAGACCTGGTATGACAATGGGCACTGCCGGTGCCTGAACCTGAGTTGCCGGAGCGTCTGCCGCTGGAATCTGGTCCTGAGTCTGGGCCACTGGTGTAGGAATCTGACCCTGAGTCTGGTCAATTGGTGGGTCAGCAGGTGCTGGTACTGCCGCCCTACCTTTACCACGACCACGGCCTCTGGGTGCCAATGGTGGTCGTCCGCCATGTCCGTTAGATCGTGTTCTCGCCATCTGCGAGAGAATAGAATATGGAAAAAAAAATTAATTTCATGATAACACAAATCACACGATATGAATCCAAGAAAATGAGGTTTTTCCTAAAGTTTCTGTAGCCCTCCGAGGATAGATACGGACGTCTACGTACCGATCTGCGAAAGCCTAGTAAACCGGCTTATGACTCGCGAGTCCTAGTAACCTAGGCTCTGATACCAACTTGTCACGACCCAAACCCGGTCATGATGGCGCCCAACAATCAAGCTAGGCCAGCCATACCAACAATTACTTATCACAACGACTATAAGTCCCAATGGACATTTCAAGAAGAATGTATGAGTCAAAGAACTCCAATAATAATAATAATGAACAAAATACTGACACTCCCAAAGATCTGGAGTCACAAGTCTAGAGCCTCTAACAAAACCCAACAGGAATAGAGAGTACCGTATAGAAATACTCAAGTCTGAATACAAAATACAAATAACAACTGGAAAGGAGAGGAGAAGCTAGGTTCTGCGAACGTAGGCAGCTACCTCAGCCACTCGATATGACACTGCAAACGCTGGAAATGCCTGTCTACTGCTCCTGAGTACCTAAGTCTGCACACAAAAGGTGCAGGGAGTAGGGGTGAGTACTAAGTACTCAGTGAGTAATAAATATATAAAAGCAGCTGAAAGTAGGAAATCCACAAAATACCACAATATGAAGCTACACTACAGTTCGAATCTCCTACGAACTAGCATCAACAGTACAATACAACTACCACAGAGTAATTCAACAAATAAAGATGCAATGCAATGCACATAACCGCTATGACGTGTAGCCCGATCCAATTTAACGTCGACGGCGCTCACTGGGGGTGTGTACAGACTCCGGAGGGGCTCCTACAGCCCAAGCGCAATACTGCTGTGGCGTGCAGCCTGATCCTCATATCAACCACTACGGCATGCAGCCCGATCCATCCTCAGTCCGCATAAATCAAATAAGTCACAAAACAGTTCATTTATCAAAATTCCAGTTTCTAGTTCATAATTTATGAAAAATACTTTAACTTTATTAAATTTGCAAAAACCGGTGACTTAGCATATCAATAATGTGATTTCAATTTCCAGGACTGAGATCAGTGATTTAAGCAAATATAGCTATCACATAAATATTGTCCTCTAAGGACGCTGCAGGTCGGCACGAGGCCCCAAACAAGGCTTACAGCCCACAATTATATCAAATACAGTGTATTTCCCACACTAATAACATATTATTCACATCCGGGATGGACCAAGTCTCAATCCCTAGTCACAATCAATCCCGCACCTGCCACGGTGTGCGAGCCACGCCCTACTAGCATCACAATGTGCTAAGCCGGGGTTTCGAACCCTCAGGCTACCATATACACAAACTACTCACCTCTAGCCGGTCGTAGACTCGTCCGCGATGCCTTTTTCCTTTAAAATTTGCTGCCTCGTGCGTAGAGTCTAGTCAAATCACAATAATTATATCAAATACGGGTCAAAGAATCATAACCCATTTCAATTTACATGAAATTCGCATAAATACACTAAGTTGGTAAAACCCGACCCCGGGCCCACTGCTCGGAAAATTCCGAAATTAGTACCAACGCGACCCTCGTCTCGCCACGAGTCCGTGCATACAAAATTTATCGAAATCGGAGTTCAAATGGCCTTCCAAAACTCAAAATCCCGTTTTCAATACCTAGGCCACAATTCTTCAAGATTTCTACCCAATTTCATGAAGATTAATGTTAATTCTACCATAAAATGATGTTTTTGAGTCAAGAATCTTACCTCCGATGAATACCCGATGATTTCTCAGTGTTTTCCTCGAGTTTTCTTCTCTCTAGGGCTCAAAATTGTGTTTTTGGGGTATAAACCCGTGAGCTCTCAGTTCTGTGATTTTTATTCACTGCAAGAACATTTATACCTACGCGTTCGCGATGCTCCTTGCGCGAACGCGATGCCCAGTTCTGTTGCTTCATCGCGAATGCGACGTCACTTCACGCGTCCGTGATGTTCATTTCCCCAGCCGCCTGCTTTCAATCCAACGCGAACGCGTACACCCCCACGCGAATGCGAAGCTCCCCCTTATCCTTCTACGCGTTCGCGACTCCCAGTCACGCGAATGCGAAGATTAACTCCCTCTGACCTACGCGAATGCGACGCCCTTTTCGCAAACGTGATGGTTTAGCCCACCTGGCCTTCGCGAACGCGACCCATGTCACGCGAACGCGAAGGTCTAATTGACTGGGCAGAAACCTGCAGTTTTCTACAGATTTTGCCAAGTCCCATATGCCCGGTTGATGGTCCGAAATCATCCCGAGGCCCCGGGACCCCAACGAAAGCCACCAACATACTCCAAAACATGATACAGACTTGTTCCAATCACAAAAACACCATCCTAAACATCAAATCACCATTTACACACGAATTCAAGCCTAAGTTTCTTCAAAACTTTCAAAACTAACATTCAATCTAAAACCCGATCAAACGATGTCCGAATGACCTGAATATTTGCAAACATATCCAAAATCACATAACGAAGCTATATAAATTGTCGGAATTCCATTCCGACCCCCGGATCAAAATATCACCTACCATCCGATTTCCGCCAAAATTCAATCTTCGCCAATTCAAGCCTAAAACTACACCGGACCTCCGAATTTAATTCCGATTGCTCTCCTAAGTCATAAATAATCCCCCAAAACTAGTTGAATCATCGGAATCCGGTTCCGAGCATTCTAACTCAATAGTCAACTCTAGGTTGACTTCCCATATTCAAGCTTTCTTCAAACATATTATTTGCTTCATTTTCAATCCAAATCACTCCTAACTCACCCGATATACTCTAATACTGATATAAAAGCATAAGATATGAAAATGCAAGGTAACGGGGTGGTAATTCCCATAACGACGGGCCGGGTCGTTACAGAACTAGTAAAGGTTGAAAGATAAATCTCAAAGCACAAGTAACAAAGGTTCAAAAGAACTCTCAAAGTATGATATACTCAATCAATAATAATCTGTCTTATGAAGGAGAAGAACACACTATTTATAGGAGTACAAAGGCATAAAAATAACATTAAAAATTAGGTGGGGTGGTTGTAGTGGAAAACACAATTATTACAATGAGGTAGGGGGTTGCTAAAGTCTAAGAAAAGTCTTTGGTTAGGTGAGGGGCGGCTAAGACCCTTTGGGGCAGATTTGGGCCTTAAACAATTAGTTTTGGGCCATTTGTTTGGACTCCAATTGGGCTACTCTTGTAACACCTCTTTCTGGAACTCTTTTAAGCTCATTTTGAGCCTATTTGGTGACTTCAAGGGCTAATTTGGGTAACCAAATCTTCCTCCTCTTGGACTTCAATTTGAGCAACCAAATAGTTGTAAAACTTTGACAACTCTTCTCCTTTGGGCATGAGCTCTTCCTCCATAGTTAGAAGCTTCTTTATTTGGCGTTGAAGTCCAGCAACCTTAGTTTGCAATTCCTTAGCTTGAGATCTTGTAAATGGCCTTCTTGGAGCTTCCAAAATTCTATCCTTGTCAGTGATCCTATCATTCCCCTCTTCTTGAAAATAATTCGTCCCCAAATTCGATCCTACATCAAACAAAGATAAGTTAGCAACATTGAATGTAGCACTAACTTGAAACTCACCAGGAAGGTCCAACTTATAAGCATTGTTTCCAATCCTTTCAAGGACTTGAAAGGGGCCATCTCCTCTAGGATGCAACTTTGACTTTCTTTTGGAATGAAATCTCTCCTTTCTAAAGTGAACCCAAACTAAATCTCCAGGTTTAAAAATAACTTGTTTTCGACCCTTATTCTTTCTCAAGGCGGTTTGCTCATTTTTCTTCTTAATTGCAAGCCTTGTTTGCTCATGAATATGTTTCATCATCTCAGCCTTTGTCCTACCATCAAGACTAGCAATATCATTAGCAGGTAATGATAATAAATCAAGTGGAGTAAAGGGATTAAAGCCATAAACAACTTCAAAAGGAGACATACCTGTAGAAGAATGGATTGTTCTATTGTAAGCAAATTCAATCATAGGTAAGTGATCTTCCCATAAAGTTAATTTACCTTTCAAAACAGCCCTCAACATGTTTCCTAAGGTTCTATTAACTACTTCAGTTTGTGGGTGACAAGAAGTGGAAAACAATAATTTCGTGCGTAACTTCCCCCAAAATACACGCGAGAAGTGACTCAAAAACTTTGCATCCCTGTCATTAACAATTGTTCTAGGTATACCATGCAATTTCACAATCTCTTTTACAAAAAGATTAGCAACATGTGAGGCATCATTAGTCTTTAAACAAGGAATAAAACGAGCCATCTTGGAGAACCTATCTACCACAAGAAATATACTATCCTTACCATACCTTGTTCTAGGCAAACCTAACACAAAATCCATAGATATATCAATCCAAGGTGAAGTAGGAACAGGTAATGGCGTGTAAAGACCATGTGGTAACACTTTAGATTTAGCTTGTTTACATTCCAAACACTGTGTGCACATTCTTTCAACATCTTTTCTCATTCCAGGCCAAAAGAAATTTTCAGCAAGTATGTCTAATGTCTTTGGGACACCAAAGTGTCCCATAAGCCCTCCACAATGTGCTTCCCTTACAAATACTTCACATAAAGAGCAATTAGGGATACACAACTTATTTTCTTTAAAGAGAAACCCATCTTGTAGGTTAAACCTATCAAGAGGACCCAACTTACAATCTGCAAAAGTTTTGCCAAAATCAACATCATTAGCATAAAGTCCCTTGATTTGATCAAAACCCATCAATTTAGAAGTGAGGGTAGAAACTAAGACATACCTCATTGAAAGTGCATCAGCAACAACATTCTCTTTCCCTTGTTTGTAAGAAATTACATAAGGAGAAGTTTCAATAAATTCAACCCACTTAGCATGCCTTCTACTAAGCTTACCTTGACTTTTAAAGTATTTCAAGGATTCATGATCAGTTTTAATAACAAACTCCCTTGGCCACAAGTAATGTTGCCATGTGGCTAAAGCCCTTACCAAAGCATAAAGCTCTTTGTCATAAGTTGAATAGTTCAATGTGGCTCCATTCAACTTCTCACTAAAGTAGGCAATAGGTTTAGAATCTTGCATCAAAACAACACCTATTCCCTTGCCAGAAGCATCACATTCAATTTCAAAAGATTTAGAAAAATCAGGCAATTGTAATAACGGAGCAGAACATAACTTTTCTTTCAACAAGTTAAAAGCATCATCTTGTTCTTTTCCCCATTTAAAAATCCTATCCTTTTTTATAACTTCAGTTAAAGGAGAAGCAATGGTGCTAAAGTCTCTCACAAACCTCCTATAAAAACTAGCAAGTCCATGAAAACTCCTAACTTCAGTTACACTCTTAGGTTTAGGCCATTCTTTAATTGCTTTGATTTTCTCTTCATCAACCTCAACTCCCTTAGAGCTAACCACAAAACCCAAGAAAATCACACGATCCACATAAAAAGTACACTTTTTAAGATTAGAAAATAACAATTGCTTTCTAAGAACTTCAAAAACTTGTCTTAGGTGTTCTACATGCTCTTCTAAAGTATTAGAAAAGACCAAGATATCATCGAAGTACACCACAACAAATTTTCCATGAAAATCCTTAAAAACATGATTCATTAATCTCATGAAAGTGCTAGGTGCATTAGTCAAGCCGAAAGGCATAACTAACCACTCATAAAGCCCATATTTGGTCTTAAAAGCAGTTTTCCATTCATCTCCAGGATTCATTCGAATCTGATGGTAACCACTTTTTAGATCAATTTTAGAAAAGATTTTGGATCCATGTAATTGATCCAACATGTCATCAAAATGAGGAATAGGGTGGCGATACTTTACCGTAATCTTGTTGATTGCTCTACAATCCACGCACATCCTCCAAGTTCCATCCTTTTTGGGTACCAATAGGACCGGAACAGAGAAAGGGCTCATGCTCTCTCTCACAAAGCCTTTCTCAAGCAACTCCTCAACTTGCCTTTGAAGTTCCTTTGTCTCTTCTGGATTACTCCTATAGGCTGGCCTGTTTGGGATTTGTGATCTAGGTACAAGATCAATTTGATGCTCAATGCCACGTAAAGGCGGCAATCCACTAGGAATATCTTCTGGAAAGACATCTTCAAAATCCTGCAAAAGAGAAGAAATACTACTTGGCAAAGAAGAAGTAAGCAACTCAGAATTAATCAAAGCCTCTGTGTAAGTAAGTAGTATTATGGGCAGCCCCTCTTTTCTTGCATTTAAACACTTTGGCTTTTATATAGAAACTCTCTCTTTTTCTTTCCTTAGCCTCTTTCCTCTCACCAAGACTGTCTATTTTTTTATTCGAACCCTCTTTTATCTCTTCTCTCAAATTGCTGCCCTCTCTCTCTTTCTTTTCTTTTTCCTCAAGGTCACTTTTTATCCCTCCCCTTGACTTTCCCATTGTTTCCTTTAATCTCTTCTGATCTTCAAACACTTGAGAAGGAGATAAAGGTGCAAGAGTAAATTTCCTGCCATTTAGTTCAAGCGAATATCTATTCTTTCTCCCATCATGAAAAACATTCTTGTCATACTGCCAAGGACGGCCCAGTACACCCATTGATAGGCACTATGTCACAAAGAATATCATCCTCATATCTACCAACGTTAAATGAAATCATACACTGGTTTATTTACCTTTAGTTCACCACTATCATTTAACCATTGGAGTCTATAGGGAGTAGGGTGTTTCATGCATGCAAGTCCCAGTTTTTCCACAAAGTATGAACTAACCACATTAGCACAACAACCACTATCAATGATCATAGAGCAAGTTTTTCCTTTTATCCCACACCTAGTATGGAATATATTCTCTCTTTGTGCTTCACTATTGCTTCCTAAATTGATAGTCATAATCCTCCTAACTACCCCAACCATTCCATCATTAGGTAGTTCTAAATCACCTTCATCACTCATATCTCCCTCTTCATCTCCCTCACTCTTTTCACTCTCATATCCTCCATCTTCTTTTAGAATGATGTTTCTTCTACTTGGACATTCATGCATCATATGTCCCCTTCATTTACATTTATGACGCAATAGAACTAGAAGGTGTAAAAGGTTTAGGGTTGAAGGTTTTACCTCCCTCTTTGTTCTCCAGTTTACCTTTTCCCTTGTCTTCTTGAGGCAGAGAAAAATTCTTCATCTCATGATTTGGCCATGGTTTCTTAGGCATGGTGCTTGTTCGACATCTCCATGAGCTAGTTTGCTTTCTTTTATTTTGATTTTCTACTTTTATACACAAATCAACTAACTCATCTATCGTTACATATTGTTGTAATTCAACTACATAAGCTATATCTTTATTTAAACCATTTAAAAACATAGCCATTGTAGCATCTTCTTCCTCCATACAATTAGCTTGGATCATAGCTATATCCATAGCCTTAAAGTACTCATCTACTGATATGGACCCTTTCTTCAATGTTTGAAGACGTAGTTGTAGCTCTCTTTGAAAGTGTGATGGTACGAATCTCTTCCTCATCACCCTTTTAGCCTCAGCCCAAGTAGCAATTGGTGCTTATCCTTCTTGCAGTCGATCCCTATTAAGCTTTTTCCACCAAATAGAAGCATAATCAGAAAACTCAACAACAACAAGTTTAACCTTCTTACCTTCAGAGTAGTTGTGACAATCAAAGATTGCTTCAACCTTTCTCTCTCAATCAAGATACAAGTCTGGATCCCTTGTTCCCTTGAAAGATGGCATCTGCATCTTTATATTACTTATATTATCATCCTCTATCCTACCCCTTTGTCCCCTCCTATCTCCTCTCACCCTATCAAAATCAATATCATTAAAATCATCAATAAAGTTTGCTTGATGTACAATAGGAGCATGGGGTACATTTCTTCTAGCAGGTGGCCTAACATTATTATCCCTCCTAAGTTCAGCTTTTGTATCATTTTGATCTGCAATGGTATCCCTCATTTCTTGGAGTTGCAGATTCAGCCTTTCAAACTGTTGATGCATGGCTTGCAAGGTAAAATCATTCCTTGCTTTGATTTCAACTTCTTGGAGAACCATTCGTTCATTATCACTACCTGTATGTGACATCTTTAAAAATTATATCACACAAATTAGCTTTTTTTTTCTCTCAGAATAACCTTTGAACAAAGTACTTTATAGATTTATAGTTAAACCTAACTTGTTTGTAGTTCTCAGTAGTAAAACTCAGATTTTACTTTTGTTTTTGGGAACAATTAAAAGAAGAAAGAACCAAATCCTAGAACTTTTAGGCTCGGTAGAAACAAGACACGAACAAAAAGGAAAGAATATAAATGTGTAGAATACAAAGAGTAAGAAAATCAAGGATCCCCTCTTCTTGTTTCCTTTGTTAATTTTTGGAAACACTTAGATACAAAAGATATATCCTGGAGAGCAAGCAATTGTATTTCTTCTTGTTTTAAATTGGATTTCGTTTTTTTTTGTTTTCAAAATATCCCAAGAATTATCAAGAACGAAATCTTGATAGAACCGCTCTGATACCACTTGATAACAACTAGGTCGGGAATCCAAACTAGAGTAAGAATTTGAGAAGTAAATGCGGAAGCAATAACAACAGGAATTGAACAACTAGAATTAAAGAGATGAAAATAAAGGATATGGGAAAGATTCAAGGAAAGAATTCCAAGAACTTTCAAGAACGCAAGTTCTATAGCCTTGACAAGATCAAAGTAACAACGTCTTGATTTATGAAAGAAATCAAACGCCTTCACTTAAAAGGCAAATCAAAATAATAGATTCGGATCTTGACCACTTTACGAGTAACTTGAGACAACAATTAATACTAGTATTAATCGCCTTCTAAGAATACCACAAAGGAATCAAAGATATCACAAAAGAGAAGTAATCTTACTACCTTTAACTATGAACTAGTAAAGGTTGAAAGATAAATCTCAATGCACAAGTAACAAAGGTTCAAAAGAACTCTCAAAGTATGATATACTCAATCAATAATAATCTGTCTTATGAAGGAGAAGAACACACTATTTATAGGAGTACAAAGGCATAAAAATAACATTAAAAACTAGGTGGGGTGGTTGTAGTGGAAAACACAATTATTACAATGAGGTAGGTGGTTGCTAAAGTCTAAGAAAAGTCTTTGGTTAGGTGAGGGGCGGCCAAGACCCTTTGGGGCAGATTTGGCCCTTAAAACAACTAGTTTTGGGCCATTTGTTTGGACTCCAATTGGGCTATTCTTGTAACACCTCTTTCTGGAACTCTTTTAAGCTCATTTTGAGCCTATTTGGTGACTCCAAGGGCTGATTTGGGTAACCAAATCTTCCTCCTCTTGGACTTCAATTTGAGCAACCAAATAGTTGTAAAACTTTGACAACTCTTCTCCTTTGGGCATGAGCTCTTCCTCCATAGTTAGAAGCTTCTTTATTTGCCATTGAAGTCCAGAGCAACCTTAGTTTGCAATTCCTTAGCTTGAGATCTTGTAAATGGCCTTCTTGGAGCTTCCAAAACTCTATCCTTATCAGTGATGCTATCAACAACCACATATGTCCATTTGACTAATACGATTGTAGTCATAACAGATTGGGAGTAATGTAATACGATTGAAGTTCGACTCTTCGGCCTACGACAACCACATAAGTCCATTGGACTAATACGATTGTAGTCATAGGAACTTCCGTTTATATATCGTGGTTGACCATCTATGAATATTATTTCATTCATATACTCCCAATCTGTTATGACTATAATCGTATTACATTACTCCCAATTTGTTATGACTACAATCGTATTACATTACTCCTAATCAGTTATGACTACAATCGTATTAGTCAAATGGACTTATGGGGTTGTCGTAGGTTGATGCTTCCTAGTATATGAATGAAATCATATTCATTCACTGTCAATTACTAAATAACAACCATGATATATAAACGGAAGGTCCTATTACTACAATCGTATTAGTCTAATGGACTTATGTGGTTGTCGTAGGACGATGCGTCCTACTACAATTGTATTAAATTACTCCCAATCTGTTATGACTACAATCGTATTAGTCAAATGGACTTACGTGGTTGTCTTAGGCCGATCCGTCCTAGTATGTGAATGAAAATATATTCATTCACGGTCAGTTACTAAATAACAACCACGATATATAAACGGCATGTCCTATACTAGGACTACAATCGTATTAGTCCAATGGATTTATGTGGTTGTATTAGATTGGGAGTAATGTAATACGATTGTAGTCATAGGACCTTCCCTTTATATATCGTATTGGGAATAATTGCTGATGCGTCCTAGTATATGAATGAAATAATATTCATAGATGGTCAATTACTAAATAACAACCACGATATATAAACGGATGGACTTATGTGGTTATTGTAGGCCGATGCGTCCTAGTATATGAATGGAATAATATTCATAGATGGTCAATTACTAAATAACAACCACGATATATAAACGGAAGGTCCTATTACTACAAACGTATTAGTCAAATGGACTTATGTGGTTGTCGTAGGCCGATGCGTCCTACTACAATCGTATTACATTACTCCTAATCTGTTAGGACTACAATCGTATTAGTTAAATGGACTTATATGGTTCTCGTAGGCCGATGCGTCCTACTACAATTGTATTACATTACTCCCAATTAGTTATGACTACTATCGTATTAGTCAAATGGACTAATGTGGTTGTCATAGGCCAATGTGTCCTAGTATATGAATGAAATCATATTCATTCACGGTCAATTACTAAATAACAACCACGATATATAAACGGAAGGTTCTATGAGTACAATCGTATTAGTCAAATGGACTTATGTGGTTGTCGTAAGCTGATGTGTCCTACTACAATCGTATTACATTACTCCCAATCTGTTATGCATTAATCGTATTAGTCAAATTGACTTATGTGGTTGTCGTAGGCTGATGCGTCCTAGGATGTGGTTATCGTAGGTCGATGCGTCCTACTACAATCGTATTACATTACTCCCAATCTATTATGACTACAATCGTATTAGTCAAATGGACTTATGTGGTTGTCGTAGGCTGACGCGTCCTAGTATATGAATGAAATCATATTTATAGATGGTCAATTACAAAATAATAACCATTATATATAAACACAAGGTCCTATTACTACAATCGTTCTAGTCAAATGGACTTATGTGGTTGTCGTAGGCCGATGCTTCCTAGTATATGAATGAAATCATATTCATTCACTGTCAATTACTAAATAACAACCATGCTATATAAACGGAAAGGTCATATTACTACAATCGTATTAGTCTAATTCACTTATATGGTTGTCGTAGGCCGATGCGTCCTACTACAATCGTATTAAATTATTCCCAATCTGTTATGACTACAATCGTATTAGTCAAATGGACTTACGTGGTTGTCATAGGCCGATCCGTCCTAGTATGTGAATGAAAATATATTCATTCACGGTCAGTTACTAAATAACAACCACGATATATAAACGGCAGGTCCTATACTAGGACTACAATCGTATTAGTCCAATGGATTTATGTGGTTGTATTAGATTAGGAGTAATGTAATACGATTGTAGTCATAGGACCTTCCCTTTATATATCGTATTGGGAATAATTGCAGATGCTTCCTGGTATATGAATGAAATAATATTCATAGATGGTCAATTACTAAATAACAACCATGATATATAAACGCATGGACTTATGTGGTTATCGTAGGCCGATGCGTCCTAGTATATGAATGAAATAATATTCATAGATGGTCAACTACTAAATAACAACCACGATATATAAACCGAAGGTCCTATTACTACAAACGTATTAGTCAAATGGACTTATGTGGTTGTCGTAGGCCGATGCGTCCTACTACAATCGTATTACATTACTCCTAATCTATTAGGACTACAATCGTATTAGTTAAATGGACTTATATGGTTCTCGTAGGCCGATGCGTCCTACTACAATTGTATTACATTACTCCCAATTCGTTATTACTACAATCGTATTAGTCAAATGGACTAATGTGGTTGTCATAGACCAATGTGTCCTAGTATATGAATGAAATTATATTCATTCACGGTCAATTACTAAATAACAACCACGATATATAAACGGAAGGTCATATGAGTACAATTGTATTAGTCAAATGGACTTATGTGGTTGTCGTAAGCTGATGTGTCCTACTACGATAGTATTACATTACTCCCAATCTGTTATGCATTAATCGTATTAGTCAAATGGACTTATGTAGTTGTCGTAGGCCGATGCGTCCTAGGATGTGGTTATCGTAGGCCGATGCATCCTACTACAATCGTATTACATTACTCCCAATCTGTTATGACTACAATCGTATTAGTCAAATGGACTTATGTGGTTGTCGTAGGCCGACGCGTCCTAGTATATGAATGAAACCATATTCATAGATGGTCAATTACAAAATAATAACCACGATATATAAACGCAAGGCCCTATTACTACAATCGTTATAGACAAATGCACTTATGTGGTTGTCGTAGGCCGATGCGTCCTACTATAATCGTATTACATTACTCCCAATCTGTTATGACTACAATCGTATTAGTCAAATGGACTTATGTGGTTGTCGTAGGCCGATGCGTCCTACTACAATCATATTGCATTACTCTCAATCTGTTATGACCACAATCGTATTAGTCAAATGGACTTATGTGGTTGTCGTAGGCCGATGCGTCCTAGTATATGAATGAAATCATATTCATTCACGGTCAATTAGTAAATAACAACCACGATATATAAACGGAAGGTCCTATTACTACAATTGTATTAGTCCAATGGACTTATGTGGTTGTGGTAGGCCGATGCGTCTTAGTATATGAATGAAATAATATTCATAGATGGTCAATTACTAAATAACAACCACGATATAAAAAGGGAAGTTCGTATGACTACAATCGTATTAGTTCAATGGAGTTATGTGGTTGTCGTAGGCCGATGCGCCCTAGTATGTGGTTGTCGTAGTGTAACGACCCGACCCTTCGTTACGGGAATTACCACCCCGTTATCTTATGCTTCTGTATCAGTGTTAGAACCTATCGGGTGAGTCGGGTGAGTTGGGACTGAATGTTAGTTTTGAAAGTTTTGAAGAAACTTAGGCTTGAATCCGTGTGGAAATGGTGATTTTGATGTTTAGGATGATGTTTTTATGATTAGAACAAGTTCGTATTGTGTTTCGGAGTATGTTGGTGGTTTTCGTTGGGGTCCCGGGAGCCTCGGGATGAATTCAGGGGTCCAAACGGACCAATTTATGCCAAAGGCACTGCTGCTTCTGCTGCAATAAATGCAGAGAATTTTTTTGCTTCGCGATCGCAAAGCAATGTATGCGATCGCGTAAGAGGAGGATGTTGAGCTCTGCGATCGCGAGGGTGAGTCTGCGATCGCATAGGGCAAAGCTGGGAAGCTCTGCGATCGCAAGGTTGAGTCTGCGATCGCATAATGTATCGGAGTGAGGCCGGAAAATTGTTATTCGCGATCGCGGGAAGAGAGATGCGATCGCGTAAGGTCGACTAGTTGTGCATCGCGATCGCGGGTGTATTGATGCGATCGCGTAGGGTCGCTAAGTGGGTCACTGAAATCGCGTCCAGGTTCACGCGATCGCGTAGAGGAAAAGTTGACAGCCCAGGATTTGTGCATCGCGATCGCGAGCCCAGTGCTGCGATCGCGTAGGGTTAAATGTTCAGGCAGTGCAATTAAATTGCAGAACAGAGGGCTCACGGGTTCATACACCCAAAACACCATTTTTGAGCCCTAGAGAGAAGAAATCACGGAAAAACGCTGGGAAATCATCGGGTATTCATCGGAGGTAAGTTTCTTGACTCAAAAACATCATTTTATGGTAGAATTAACATCAATCTTCATGAATTTGGGTAGAAATTGTGAAGGATTGTGGCCTAGTTATTGAAAACGAAAATTTGGGTTTTGAAAGGCCAATCGAACTCCGATTTTGGTAAATTTTATATGTATGGACTCGTGGCAAGACGAGGATTCTGGAAATATGAGTTTCGAAATTTTTCGAGATGTGGGCCCGGGGCTTGGGTTTTGCAAATTTCGTGATTTTTGATATTTTTCGAGTTCTATCGATTGGGTGATGTTCCATTAGCCTATTTTGATATATTTGTGCTGATTTGTGCTAGTTTTGACGTGCGTGGATGCCGGTTCGAGGAGCTAAGGCGTCGCGGGCATGAGCTTTCGTCGGTTTGAGGTGGGTAATACTTGTAAATGATGTCTTGAGGGTTAGTAAACCCCGGACTTGCACATCTTAGTGCTGTGTCGAGGTGACTTGCACGCCGGATAACGGGCGTGGGGTAGAGCACCATTGGGAATTGTGACTTGGTCCGTCCCGCGTAATAAATAATAACACCTAATTGTTGAAATGAATTGGACTAATTATCATGTTTGGGCTTCGTGCCAATTATTTGAATCCTTCAGGGATTGGTATCACTGTTTTGATAACACTGTGCATATTTTATTCTAAATTTAAGGTTTTAAAATGGTATTTTGCTATTCAGCATTTTTATAAGGTTATGAAAAAACTTGAACAAGGTCTTAATGACATTTTTAGTTGTGAGCTAATATGATATTGTTGCCCGTAGGGCTTTCTTGATTATTTGTTAGACTGATTGGGGCCGAGGGCCATATGTTAGGACATGACATTTTATGTGAGCATATGCATACACATGCATGGATCGGACTGCACGCCGCAATGGTATACGGATCGGGTTGCACGCCGCAGCAGGTGTGATATTAATATTGTGCTTGGGCTGTAGGAGCCCCTCCGGAGTCTGAACCCCCACAGTGAGCACGGGTACCCAAATTGGATCGGGCTACGCGCCGTAGCGGTCATATGCATTGCATGGCATACATACATTGGTCTACGTGTACTACGTGGCATAACATTTAGCACTCATACATTACTGGCACACATGCATTAGTTTCTTTATTGACAAGATCTCCTTGTGTAAATTGATAAGGAGTGCTGAGCCCGAGGGGCTGACTTGAGTGCGGACTTGCACTACTTGAGATTGTATCCAGGTATTGGTATATTATCATGAAAGAAAGTAGCTAAAAATTTAGATTTCTAAATAATCTACTCACATATGCTGAAAAGGGATTAAAAAAAGATAGTTCTGTGTTGTGTAGCATGAGATAGTGCCTATTGTGGTTTTCTTCCCTTCAGCATTATTTACTTTTATTACTGCTGAGTTGGAAGTACTCACACCCGACTCCCTGCACCTTGTGTGCAGATCCAGGTACATCACAGTGGAGCTGATTCTATTGCGGCTCGGGAGTGCTTTTGGACAGTCGAGGTAGCTGCCAGCGTTCGCAGAACCTGATTCTCCAGTTTGCACCCGACCATACTTGCCGAGCACCAACGTACATTTTATCTAACCTTCTTTATTATCTTTTAGGGCTGACGAGACCAATATAAAAGGTAGACATGGATCATGAACAACCAACAATAAAATATGATTGCATGAACCTACATAACATGGGATGACCGGACAATCAAGAAACTATATACATATGGTACAAGCTACCACGCTAAAATGAAAGACTATACAACAAAAACCAGCCGACAAGGCATACCAAACTATACATGAGTCGACACTTGTCTACGAGCCTCTAAAGGAACATAAGTGCTGCAACATAGCCGGAACAAGGCCCATACATACCCATAATGTCTATAACAAAAATGCATACCAAGACCAAGGCAAGTCCGGAGAAGGGATCTCGCCAAACACAGCTGAACTGGACAATCTACTGTGATGGGGGAGCTGCTCCTGCCTGTCTATCAGGACCTGCAGCACGACATGCAGCGTCCACAAATAAAAGGACGTCAGTATGAATAAAGTACTGAGTATGTAAGGCAGAGAACCATAAATATGAACAGCAATGTGAGCAGGGATAGAGAATATACAACCTGTAACATCTGAGTACCTCTGAGGGCTACTGACATGAAATACATGATACATGTGTATAAATACACAATCTTTTAAAACATACGCCTCTATGGGCATCATCATCATCATGTCGTACCCGGCCATAATAGGCTCGGTAAAAACGTACCCGGCCATTATAAGGCTCGGTAGAATCGTACCCGGCCACGTGGAGCTCGGTAAAACCCAACTGATCAGTGGTTGCACAATAGGTGCCGTACCCGGCCGACTATAGTGCGGCTCGGTAGAGTAAAATAGATACATATATATAATGCATGCTCGACTCATGGAAACACCTTGTAGACCTTTCGGAGTGACGTAAGGTCGGTATCCTATGTACAACTTATTAGGACTAACTCTTCACTATGAACCTTATAGGAATCAGGATGTACCAACAAGATTGATAACATAAGAATAAGAGAAGCAACATCAACATCAATCGTTCCATAAGAGGGGAAACAATGTAAGTATTGCTAGCTTCTAAGAATAGAGTATCTTTGGAAGCTCGTTCATTACATTATGTTAATCGGAGTCGTGCAAAAGAAGGAAAGGGACAGCCACACATACCTTGTATATACTGCCACAACCTCAAGCTATGCAAACGTCATGACTCCTTAGTCTACAATAGGAGAAATGACACTATCGTTAACGTTTAAGCGTCGCAACTATTATGTACAAATCACAACCTATTTTGTGATGAAACGGACAGCACCTCCCCTATATATATGACTTCACACCATTCAAAACAATCACCAAACAGCCTAAACAACATCAATAATAAACATATTGAGCCTCCCAAAATAGTCCACACACAACCTAATCACATCATACATATGACGGCCACTATAGTCGTACCAAATGACCCAAAACTATTACGAAGAACTAGCAGACCACAACCCAACATATATATGGTGTTTCTCCACACCCTTCCTCCTCCAAAACTCTACAAAACAGTAATAAAAACGCAGCCCAACAGCAACACAAAACAGTCCACAAAACAGTCCGCTACAAGTGAATAACTTGAACCCACGGCTTCCGATCACCGTCCCGTGAGTTCTTACATGTATATAACGAATTAGCATGAATTTACAGCAGAATAAATGTATGAAATATAGCAGTAAACTCACCTTTGTTGTTGGATAACTCAGCCTTTAACTTGGTTCTTCAAACTCTAGTGTTTACCCCCAATTTGAACTTGAAAGAGAGGGAAAATCAATTAGGGTTTGTGGATAATTTTTGGGAGGAATTTTGCAGGGTTTTAGGTCTGGTTATTTGTGAAATATAAAGAGGTATATATTGCAGAAGATAAGCCTTTTAATGGGCTGCTTTTCAGACCCGAAATTCCCTCTTTTGGGCCGACATTTAACCAAGTAGGTGACTCACCTACTTGCACCTAGCAGCTTGTGCAGTCTCACGAAAATGTCTATATCTCTCTATTCCAATGTCGTATTGCTAAACCGTTTAATGAGTTGGAAACTAGACTCATAGATCTTCAATTTGGTGGGTAGATCACCCCGTAATTCCAAGTATATTGGGAGAAATACTTAATAACATTTGACCTAAAGTTTAGGTAAAACTATGAACCTAAGTTGCAACAACTTTTGTCGACTTTTGTTTCATAACTCGTTTGACTTCAAGACTTATGATACGGATATTATATGATTCAAATACCTTAAATCATGACCTCCTAAGTATACTAAGCATCTATAGGGTTACCCAAAAGTACGAGTTACAGCATCCTTGATTCGTTTAACTTCTAATACTTGTTAATCACCCTTATGCACCCTTGTATCACTTAAGATTAATCGGATTAACTTCTTGTCGTCTCAAGGATAATTCCTTCTTGGATTTGTGTTATCTAACATATGGAATGAACTAACGTGTGTGGATATGGGTTGTAACACCCTCCCCCCCTAGGAACATTCGTCCTCGAATGTAAGGGTTTATGGGGAGTCCAAATCGTCGTGAATTCTAGCGGAAATTTTTGGTCAATTTTCCCCTATAAAATGGTCACTAGCAAAATTTGCAAGCAGTGAAGCTCAAAGTATGACCACACAAGGCTACACAAAGCATTATGGACATGGACATTATTTACATATCACCACTTTGTATTAAGGAAGAGAGTTCTCAAGTTATTGCTTACCTCATAAAGCCATTTCACCTTTATAATGTATCTTGTGTTCCACCAACATCCTTGTTATCATCATTCTGGAATAGGTAAGTGTATTTAGACTTCATCTCTTCTTCCGCTTCCCATGTCATTTCTTTCATATTCTTGTTCCTCCACAATACTTTGACGGAAGCTACATCTTTTGTTCTCAGCTTGCGGACTTGTCGATCTAATATAGCCACTGGCACTTCTTCATATGATAGATCCTCCGTAACTTGAACATCTTTGATAGGGACAACTCGAGAAGGGTCTCCAATACATTTCCTCAACATAGATACATGGAATACCGGGTGGACAAATTCTAATTCGGATGGCAATTCTAACTCATAAGCAAGCTTGTCCAATTCGTTGAAGAATTTTATACGGACCGATATACCTTGGACTCAGCTTAACTTTCTTCCCAAAATGCATAACACCCTTCATTGGTGAAATCCTCAAGAAAACCCAATCACCAACCTCAAACTCTAGATCATGACGTCGGACATCAGAATAAGACTTTTGCCTGCTTTGTGCCGTCCTCAATCGTTCCTGTATCACTTTCACCTTCTCAATGGCTTGGTGAATCAAATCCGGCCCATATAATTCTGTTTCACCGACTTCGAACCATCCAACTGGTGATCTACATCTCCTCCCATATAGTGCCTCATATGGGGCCATTTTAATATTGGAATGGTAGCTATTATTGTAGGCAAATTCTATGAGTGGAAGATGGTCATCCCAATTTCCCTTAAAATCTAGAACACATGCTCGTAGCATATCTTCCAATGTCTGAATGGTACGTTCAGCCTGTCCGTCAGTCTGCGGATGAAATGCAGTGTTGAGATTCACCTGTGTGCCTAAACCTTTCTGAAAAGACCTCCAAAAGTTAGCCGTAAATTGAGCTCCTCGATCTGATATAATAGATACCGGCACACCATGAA
This sequence comes from Nicotiana noctiflora, assembly GCA_032618575.1. NCBI lineage: Eukaryota > Viridiplantae > Streptophyta > Magnoliopsida > Solanales > Solanaceae > Nicotiana > Nicotiana noctiflora. The sequence goes on along the minus strand of JASVEL010001223.1, from coordinate 185,950 downwards.
GCCTAACAATCTCCTTGATATACAACTTCGCATAATCTTCAGTCGAGTAAGTTGTCTTAACTGGCAGAAAATGAGCACATTTTGTAAGTCGATCAACTATCACCCAGGATAGAGTCAAACTTATGATAAGATCGAGGTAATCCAATAATGAAGTCCATATTAATCACCTCCCATTTCCAGGTCGGAATTTCTATATTCTGAAGCAATCCACCGGGTTTCTGATGTTCTATCTTTACTTGTTGACAATTGGGACACTCGGCTACAAATTCTGCAATAGACTTTTTCATGTTATCCCACCAATACTGCTCCTTGACATCATGATACATCTTTGTTGAGCCGGGATGGATGGAATATCGGGATTGATGAATTTCATTCATAATCTTTTCTCGCAACCCTACTACATTCGGCACACATAATCGGCCCTGGTATCTCAGTGCCCCATCTCCTCCGATCTCAAAAGCCGTAATTTTACACTGCTGAATGTTCTCTCTCAATCGTAGTAAGATAGGATCTTCATATTGCCGTGATTTTACCTCTGCTACCAAAGATGATTCTGATGTATTCTGTACAGTAACACTTCCGTCATCAGAGTCTAACAATCTGATTCTCATATTGGCAAGCTGATGAAGCTCTTTAGTCAACCCCCATCTACCTGCATCAATATGTACTAAGCTTCCCATTGACTTACGGCTGAGAGCATCTGCCACAACATTGGCTTTGCCGGGATGATACAATATCTCGACGTCGTAGTCCTTCAGTAATTCAAGCCACCTACACTGCCCCAAATTCAACTCTTTCTGCTTGAAGATGTATTGTAGACTCTTGTGATCCGTGTAGATGTCAACATGGACGCCGTATAAGTAGTGCCGCCATATCTTCAAAGCATATATTACTGCAGCCAATTCCAAATCATGGGTTGGATAATTCTTTTCATGCTTCTTCAATTGTCTTGATGCATATGAAATCACCTTCCCATGCTGCATCAATACGCACCCCAAACCAATACCTGAGGCATCACAATATACCACATATCCTTCTGTTCCTTCGGGAAGAGTGAGCACCGGTGCGGATGTCAATCGATCCTTCAGCTACTGAAAACTACGTTCACAAGTGTTAGACCACTGGAACTTGGTAGCTTTCTGTGTTAACTTAGTCAATGGTGCTGATATAGAGGAAAACCCTTCTACAAACCGCCTATAATATCCTGCTAGCCCCGGGAAGCTACGAACTTCTGATGGTGTTGTAGGTCTCGGCCAATTCTTTACTGCATCAATCTTCTGAGTGTCGACACTAATACCCTCGTCAGATATCACATGGCCAAGGAATGCTACTGAGTTCAGCCGGAATTCACATTTGGCGAGCTTAGCATATAACTTACGATCCTGAAGCATCCGTAATACTATCCGCAAGTGGCTCGCATGTTCCTCCTCCGAATGAGAATACACCAGAATGTCATCAATGAATACAATCACGAACACATCAAGATAGGGCCTGAATACAGTATTCATGAGATCCATAAAAGCGGCCGGGGCATTTGTTAGCCCGAACGACATCACCAAGAACTCAAAGTGTCCATATCTTGTCCGAAAGGCCGTCTTTGGAATATCCTTCTCCTTAACCCTCACCTGATGATACCCTGAACGTAAGTCAATCTTGGAGAAATACTTGGCACCCTGGAGTTGGTCAAATAGGTCGTCAATTCTTGGAAGTGGATACTTGTTCTTTATAGTAAACTTATTCAACTGCCGATAGTCGATACACATCCGTAATGACCCATCTTTCTTCCGCACGAATAGGACTGGCGCACCCCAAGGTGAAGTGCTAGGTCTAATGAAGCCCTTATCTAGCAAGTCCTTTAACTGCGCCTTCAACTCTCGCAGCTCTGCCGGGGCCATTCTATATGGAGGGATAGAAATCGGTTGAGTGTCAGGCAACACATCAATGCTAAACTCAATCTCCCTTTCTGGAGGAAGGCCTGGGAGTTCATTTGGGAAAACATCTGGAAATTCATTGACCACGGGGATAGATTGTAGAGTAGGCAGCTTCGCCTCTGCATCCCTAATGCGAACAAGATGATAAATGTAACCTTTTGAGATCATTTTCCTTGCCTTAAGATAGGAAATAAACCTACCTTTCGATGTAGCAAAGTTCCCCTTCCATTCAATGACGGGTTCACCAGGAAAATGAAACTTAACCATCTTCATATGACAGTCAACATTTGCATAGCATGAGGCCAACCAGTCCATTCCCAGTATCACATCAAAATCAACCATTTCTAATTCAAATAAATCAGCCGAGGTTTGACGACTACAAATCATCACAGTGCAACCTCTATATACCCTTCTAGCAATCACAGAATCTCCTATTGGAGTAGATACCGCAAGGGGTTTACTTATCAATTCAGGTTCAATGGCAAACTTATTAGCCACAAAGGGTGTAACATATGATAATGTAGATCCCGGATCAATCAACGCATATACATCATAAGAAAACACAGATAATATACCTGTAACAACATCTGGAGACGACTCGAGATCCTGTCGACCTACTAGAGCATATGTTCGATTTTGAGCACCACTCGAACTCGGCCCTGCACCTCTACCTCTACCACGACCTGTCGACTGCTGAAAACCCCGTGCTGGAGGTCGAACTGATGAGGAAGAACCAGACACGGATCTAGTCGGCTGAGCCATACCATCACCTCCCCTATTAGGACAATCCCTCATCATATGGCCAGGCTGTTCGCAAGAATTACACGTATCAGAACCTCGACGGCACAGTCCAAAGTGGGCCTTGCCGCACTAATCAAAACGTGGTGTTGGGGGTTTCGTCTGACTAGTATCCCTGTGATGTTGTGATCCAGATGCCTGCGAACTCTAACCTGGACCGGAATAGGATTGATCATATAGAGGACACTGAAATTGTGGAAGAGAACTAGCTACAGATGGCGCCGAACTCCTTGAAGATTGGGGCCTGGCGCTGCCTCTTAAGTCATCAGAATACCTTGCAAATCTCGCCCTCTTATGCTGGCCCCTATCCTGCTCCCTATCTGCCCTCTGCTGGCGCTTACGATCCTCTAGGGTCTGAGCATAAGCTTGAATACGGGAAATATCCATGCCTTCTACCAAGGAGGCTGTCATACACTCATTTATCGGATGGGGTCCCAACCCGTTCACGAATAAATGCACCCTATCACACATCTCGGCCACCATATGGGGAGCATACTTTGCTAAAGAATCAAACTGCATACTATACTCTCGCACACTCATATTACCTTGTCTAAGGTTCAAGAACTTATCAGCTCTAGCTCGTCGTATCTCAAGTGGCAAATAGTGACGAAGAAAGGCCTCAGAAAAATCCTTCCACACAGCTGGAGTAGCGTTCGGACCCCTGGATCTCTCCCAACTATCATACCAAAGAACCGCTAAATCCCGTAGCCGATAAGAAGCCAATTCTACAGCCTCTGTATCACTAACATGCATAACCCGTAGTGTACGATGAACCTGGTCAATAAATGTCTGCGGATCCTCCTTGGGGTCTGATCCGGTAAACACTGGAGGGTCTAAATTAATAAAATCACGAACTCTTGTACTAACTGGTTTATCAGCAGCACCTGTATTCTGCCTCTGAGCCTGAGCAGCTACCAAGCTAGTCAATAACTGCAAAGCACTCCGCATATCCTTGTCTGTAGTGCCAGTCGGAGGAGCTGGAGGTGCTGGGTGCAACCTAATATCCTCTGGAGGAGACGGAGTAGATGAGGTATGAGACGGCATCTCACTCTGAGCCTCACTTTGGCCTGCTCTGGCTTGGGGCACCTGACTGGTACCCTCTCCTGCAGATGTATCAAGCCGTCTACTAATTGTTTGTTTCCTAGTCGAAGGCATTGCTAAAAGAAAACAAGGTGAATATTAGAGACGAACACTTACGACTCGACTCTATGCACGATCTAGATTCGGGAAGAAGGTAACAACCCTAGATGTCATGTAGCCTCCCGATTATAAATGTGGCGCGCTACACATCCATAATCAAGACTCTACTAGACATGGCTCATAGACAATCCCTAGGACAGACTTGCTCTGATACCATGTTTGTCACGACCCAAACTGGAGGATCATGACTAGCACCCGACCATATTTGCCGAGCACCAAAGTTCATTTTATCTAACCTTCTTTATTATCTTTTAGGCTGACAAGACCAATATAAATGGTAGACATGGATCATGAACAACCAACAATAAAATATGATTGCATGAACCTACATAACATGGGATGACCGGACAATCAAGAAACTATATACATATGGTACAAGCTACCACGCTAAAATGAAAGACTATACAACAAAAACCAGCCGACAAGGCATACCAAACTATACATGAGTCGACACTTGTCTATGAGCCTCTAAAGGAACATAAGTACTGCAACATAGCCGGAACAGGGCCCCGACATACCCATAATGTCTATAACATAAATGCATACCAAGACCAAGGCAAGTCCGGAGAAGGGATCTCGCCAATCACCGCTGAACTGGACAACCTACTGTGATGGGGGAGCTACACCTGCCTGTCTATCAGGACCTGCAGCACGACATGCAGGCGTCCACAAATAAAAGGACGTCAGTACGAATAAAGTACTGAGTATGTAAGGCAGAGAACCATAAATATGAACAACAATGTGAGCAGGGATAGAGAATATACAACCTGTAACATCCGAGTACCTCTGAGGGCTACTGACATGAAATACATGATACATATGTATAAATACATAATCTTTTAAAACATACGCCTCTGTGGGCATCATCATCATCATGTCGTACCCGGCCATAATAGGCTCGGTAAAAACGTACCCGGCCATTATAAGGCTCGGTAGAATCGTACCCGGCCACGTGGAGCTCGGTAAAACCCAACTGATCAGTGGTTGCACAATAGGTGCCGTACCCGGCCAACTATAGTGCGGCTCGGTAGAGTAAAATAGATACATATATATAATGCATGCTCGACTCATGGAAACACCTTGTAGACCTTTCGGAGTGACGTAAGGTCGGTATCCTATGTACAACTTATTAGGACTAACTCTTCACTATGAACCTTATAGGAATCAGGAAGTACCAACAAGATTGATAACATAAGAATAAGAGAAGCAACATCAACATCAATCGTTCCATAAGAGGGGAAACAATGTAAGTACTCGCTAGCTTCTAAGAATAGAGTATCTTTGGAAGCTCGTTCATTACATTATGTTAATCGGAGTCGTGCAAAAGAAGGAAAGGGACAGCCACACATACCTTGTATATACTGCCACAACCTCAAGCTATGCAAACGTCACGACTCCTTAGTCTACAATAGGAGAAATGACACTATCGTTAACGTTTAAGCGTCGCAACTATTATGTACAAATCACAACCTATTTTGTGATGAAACGGACAGCACCTCCCCTATATATATGACTTCACACCATTCAAAACAATCACCAAACAGCCTAAACAACATCAATAATAAACATATTGAGCCTCCCAAAACAGTCCACACACAACCTAATCACATCATACATATGACGGCCACTATAGTCGTACCAAATGACCCAAAAATATTACGAAGAACTAGCAGACCACAACCCAACATATATATGGTGTTTCTCCACACCCTTCCTCCTCCAAAACGCCACAAAACAGTAATAAAAATGCAGCCCAACAGCAACACAAAACAGTCCACAAAACAGTCCGCTACAAGTGAATAACTTGAACCCACGGCTTCCGATCACCGTCCCGTGAGTTCTTACATGTATATAATGAATTAGCATGAATTTACAGCAGAATAAATGTATGAAATATAGCAGTAAACTCACCTTTGTTGTTGGATAACTCAGCCTTTAACTTGGTTCTTCAAACTCTAGTATTTACCCCCAATTTGAACTTGAAAGAGAGGGAAAATCAATTAGGGTTTGTGGATAATTTTTGGGAGGAATTTTGCAGGGTTTTAGGTCTGGTTATTTGTGAAATATAAAGAGGTATATATTGCAGAAGATAAGCCTTTTAATGGGCTGCTTTTCTGACCCGAAATTCCCTCTTTTGGGCCGACATTTAACCAAGTAGGTGACTCACCTACTTGCACCTAGCAGCTTGTGCAGTCTCACGAAAATGTCTGTATCTCTCTATTCCAATGTCGTATTGCTAAACCGTTTAATGCGTTGGAAACTAGACTCATATATCTTCAATTTGGTGGGTAGATCACCCCGTAATTCCAAGTATATTGGGAGAAATACTTAATAACATTTGACCTAAAGTTTAGGTAAAACTATGAACCTAAGTTGCAACAACTTTTGTCGACTTTTGTTTCATAACTCATTTGACTTCAAGACTTATGATACGGATATTATATGATTCAAATACCTTAAATCATGACCACCTAAGTATACTAACCATCTATAGGTTTACCCAAAAGTACGAGTTACAGCATCATTGATTCGTTTAACTTCTAATACTTGTTAATCACCCTTATGCACCCTTGTATCACTTAAGATTAATCGGATTAACTTCTTGTCATCTCAAGGATAATTCCTTCTTGGATTTGTGTTATCTAACATATGGAATGAACTAACGTGTGTGGATATGGGTTGTAACAGCAGGACCTGATTCTCCAGTTTGTCTGTATTTTGTTTTGACCATCCCACACTTGTGCACAGTTATATTCACTATTTACACTTTGTATACTCTGTAGAGGCTCATGACTCTTGACCCTTCGGTCTATGGGGGTTGGTATGCGTTGGGACTTGGTTCCCCTGTTTCGATATATACATCACTGTTATTTTACAATTGATATGCTTAAATGGGATAAGGCAAGCTCATAGCTCTATGATTGTAGTTGATTGGTCGGGCTGGCCTAGCAGTGTGCTGGGCGCCATCAAGACCGGATTTGGGGTCGTGACAAGTTGGTATCAGAGCCTATGTTTACTAGGCCTCATAAGTCTTGAGCCGGTGAGTAGAGTCTTGTGGATCGGTACGGGGACGCCTGTACTTATCCTCGGGAGGCTGCGAACCTTTAGGAAATGCTTCACATGTCTTGGAATTCTAATCGTGCGCACTTGATTCAGCTTGAGATATAATTTTTGAAATTCCTTCCACACTTCTGTGTACTCTTCGAGCGCTTAGTAATATAATTGACTTATGGCTTGTAATTCCCCGATCGAGGGACGAGATATATTCTCTGTAAGTTCATGTTGGGGCAGTCGGGAGGACTTGAGGCCAGATCTTTGTTTATGACATGAGCACCAAGGTGCTGATTTTGTGAGCTGGTATTATGAAACATATATGACCGGTATTGTCCCTAACCATGAAAATGGCAGCTTAATAATGTACGAGCTGTCAGGTGTTAGATCCTTATTATAATCTGTTGTGTAGCCCCGAGCTATGGGCATGGTGAATATTTATCATATCTCTTAGTTGGAAGGTAAAGTGCCTTACGTGTAGTAAAACGAGTTTAGACTTAGGAAGACTAAAGTGACTTTGCTATGTGTATCCTGGTGGAAGGTATCGTGATGAAATGCTAAATTGAGAAGAAGTAGGAGGGTTGATCCTCATGTGTAATTGAAAGGTATTTGATATGTGTTATGATTCGAGCAGATACAGCGCAGGTTCAAGTATAAATTGTGATAATATGATTCGTGTAGTATTGAGATTTAATGTTGTTGAAATACATTGTGATATCTTGTTGAGTTGTGGATGTATTGTTAGAATGGTTTGGTGATTCTCTAGCAGGTGGATAGGCCAATTTACAAAGGAAACTCTGCCGAAATGTTTGGAAAATTTGGGACTTAGAAAGATTTCTGTCACCTAAAGAGAGTGGGCTTATTGGTGGTGTGTGTATATCTGCAAGAATTGCAGAAGAGCTAAGGTCTCTGATGATTCGAGTCTCTGTCAAGGCTTGTAAATGACTTGAGTTTAATCTCATCTTAACATTTCGGCATCACTTGAGTAATAATGATATGAGTGGTTGAAAGTGCTTTGATGAATGGCTTCGAGCTAAGTTGGGGAGGTTGCTATTGATTGACTAATTGCATTGTGCTATGTTAATTCTGTCTCTAAGTATGTTGGGAACATTCTGAGAAGGTTATGGCGCTTCGTAGATGTGAAGAAATACTAGGATGTTTTGAACTACTGTTGGTAGAGAATGTTCGGTGTATAGAAAGGAAAGATGGCTCATTGTATCCGTAAGTAATCATGTTCTGCAATGTCAGAGTTCTAACAAAACACGAGTGGTTCTACTCAATGGGACAGTTGAATTACAGCTGAATAAGGGTGAATGATACCCGAGAATGGTTTTGCAGTGTTCAAGATTTTGCTTGTAACAGTTAGGTGCCTTAAGATTTGTGTATGTGGCTAAAGATGGCGGTTTCGTTGGAAAAGATCAAGGCTTGTGTTATATCATGTGAATGATGGGATTCTACGTAACTGTATTGGGAAGTAATGATAACAATTTAAAAAAAAAAATCCCGGGAAGTTCATCAAAATAGAGTGTGGTGGAATGTGGTACTTTTGGGAAACATTGAAAGAGTATTCAGTGGCCTATGGGTCTTAGACCGTGTGGTCTTGTGTACGAGTCCCGTGTGGTAACATGAGTTGATGTATTATGGTACTACAGTAAAGACTGATATGAAATTAGAGATGAATCAGAAAGGAAACTGGGTAAATGGAACAACTTGTTAATAAACCAGAATGGTATACAAAGGAATACGATTGATTCCTGGTATGTGGTTGAAGTAATGAGTCTTGCAGACATTGTGCAGCAAAGCTCTTGAGTGCTGGCAGTTGTGTAACTTGATATGGGTATAAGGACTCAGTCCTGGCAGTTAAACTTATGCAACGAATGGGAAAGAAGAGTTTGTGATGTGTTTTATCATGGTTTGAAAATAAGTATACTCCTGTCGGTATGCGAAGCGTGGAATGTGTAATGAGTTTTCTTCTATATGGGATCACGAAAGTCCTTGACTAGTGGAGTGCGCCGATGTTGAGGCGGAGGAAAGGGATATGAATTTCCATGTTGTCTTAGTGTGATATGGTATACACAATGTGTTATGGAAAGTTGATAAGAGTATATTCTAGGTTTTGAGATCAGTTCATAATATATGGGAAGTCAATAAAAATTATTGAGCAGCGCGGACAGCTGCAGGTGAATTAAGAATCGATCTTTCTGATAATTTAAGAAAATGGTACTGCTATTCTATTAACTTGGCAGGGAATATGATCCAAAAAGGACTAGGTAATGTAAACTGATGATATCCAGTGGTACGGTGGTATTCTCTTGTTGGATCGACTATAATAACTGAGTCGTTGATGGCATAGTGAAATTTCTGAATGGCTGACGTGGTATGAGTGGACGCTTGATGTGTGTTATGTATATGTACAGTGGAGTACGAGATCATGCATTGTGATTCATGTGTTATATAAGTGTTGGAGACTTGAAGCTCTCGTTAGTCCGCCTATGCAGTGGTTGTATATCATGTGTAACGGCACTGTTTTGTGATTATTGGAGATCGGAAGCCCTAGAGGCTCTCTCTTAACTTGATAAGACGAATTTGAATTATGATACTTGATTGTTGACTGGTTGTCATGGGTCAGATTGTCTAGACTAATGTGATATGGACTATGTCGGAAAATGGCACAAATTGCGTAGCAGAGAGCATCAGAGTATGCTCCAACAGAGCAGTTGTACCCAGGACCAGCGGACGACTGGTAGTCATTGCTTTGTCAGTTGGACCTTAGCGGCGGATGCTAGTGTAGAGGAATCTACCATTGATTCAGTTCCAGTATTGAGAAACGTTGTCAGATGCGTTTCATCTGGCCGAGCTTGAGGCTATATATATATGTAAATTTTGCTATAATGAGAAAATTCGAGTCGATATGCATTTCCTTTTTGCGAGATTTATGCGTGGATCGGGTGGCACGCCGCCACGGGTTATTTAGATCGGGTGGCACGCCGCCACATGTATGATATCTGGATCGGGTGGCACGTCGCCACGGGTATGTCATTGAACGGGTTGCACGTCGCAACAGAATATTGTGAAAATATAGTTAGTTATATGCTACCTGGTATACACTACTTCCTCGCTTTTGAGGAAAAGTCCGTTTTGAGTATCGCTTGGCGAATGGCACATCGGTTGTGTCCTTTCGGGATTTAATAGCATACGTTAATTGTTTCACCGTGGGTGAGGTTGATTGCTTGGGTTCAAGACCTAGATCTGTGCGTGGCTAACCGTTTGAGCTTAGTGGCTTGAGGTGCTTCATGAGTAATAATGTTGGGATAGAATCACGAGTCTTGGCAAGGCCACGTGATGTTATGACCTCTCGAGAAGGATTCAGGTACTCTATTTCTATAATGCGAGACGCGATCTCAGTTCTATGTTATGATGGCACAGAGGAATTGAATTGCAGCTCTTTTGCTGGAGACAGTTATCATGATTTGAGTTGTCATGATTCGAGTGTGTGCAGACGTTTCTATTGGAGCCTATGTTGTGCTCGTCACGGCTTAGGCCGGTGGTTGAGATGTCATGTCACCAGTGTGGTGTGTTATGATCGAAATGACCGTTGGAGTTATTAATGAATACGAGCATATTGGATCTTATCTTGTTAGAAAGGTAAAAATCGAGGTTTGGCTTCGAAACCTATTGTGGTATGAGTTTTAAAAAAGGGAAATAGATTCAAGAATGGTTAACCTGAGAGATGGTTTCGGTATATCGCGTGCTTCAGCTGCCGTGGGCAGGATATGGAGGTGTTGGAATAAGACTCTATCTAATGAAAGAGGTTTTCGGCTAGTATTTGGTGATTGTGGCCAGTTGTTGTGATTAGAGACTATCGTCTCGAGTGATTGGGTTGTTTGATACATCATATGATCTCACCCGGAGGTCGTGATGGTGCCCGACATATTGCTAGGCAAGCCCGACCATCTTATCCAATTACCAGCCAAGTATAATTAATACCGATTAATCGGCGTGATTAGCCTATTTTCATAACAAATCAAGAAGTGTATAAATAAAATACAAGAACACGGTCCCAACCAAATCGTGGTGTCTCAAGTCTGAGCCTCTACAAATGAGATCTACTACAAAATCAAGTCTAACCAGAATGGAGACAACAAAATGATGAAAAGAAAGAGGTCAGGTACTACGGACGCGGGCATGAAGCATCTACCAATTCGAGGTGAATGGTGATAGTAAATAATGTACTGAGGGTTTGAAACCCCGTACTTGCACTTCATAGTGCTATGTTGAGATGAGACACGCGTCTTGTGACGGGCGTGGTGACATTGTGATATTGGCCACTCTTGAGCCGAGGAACCCCCTTCTTGGGCGGTTGAGTATACTTGTGGGCCGTGAGCCAGTTATTGGATCCCGCGAGGATCGTTATCATTGTCTTATCATATTGACATGCTAGTTTACTACTAGTCCGCAACTATTTCTATTATCATGTTATTTCCAATCTCTGGAACTTGATATTTCTGTTTTCAACTGAAAAATGATAAAAGATGTTTTCAAAACTACTTTTGAGCCTACGAGGCTGTGATTGCATATTAGCTGGCTAGTAGTGGATCGGGCTGCGCGCCGCAACAGTACATATGTTGGATCGGACTGCACGCCGCAGTGATATTGTGCTTGGGTTGTAGGAGCCCCTCCGGAGTCTGAACCCCCACAGTGAGCACGGTTACCCAAATTGGATCGGGCTACGCGCCGTAGCGGTCATATCATGCATTGCATTGCATTTAGCTACATCCGCTAGCTGTTATACTGTGTTGCTGGTACTTGTTGGTACAGGTACAGTCGATATTGATTCTGTGATAGGGTATTTGATTACAGCTTTACATAGTGCTTTGTTGCGGATTTCTTATCTGCGTTGTCTTACCCTTGTTTCTTACTACTGAGTCTGGCAGTACTCATTTTACTCCCTGCACCTTGTGTGCAGATCCAGGCACCTCTCAGCAGTGATCCAGTAGCTGTGCGAGGCGACGTCTGTGGGATATACGAGGTAGCTGCAGAGTCCGCATGATCCGAAATCTGGTTGTGATGGCGCCCAGCACATTGCTAAGCCAGCCTGACCAATCAATAACAATAACTGAGCTAGAAGCTCTCTTTAGCCTATTTAAGCATATCAAATCACGAAGCAACATCGATACATATAACAAAAACGGGGAACCAAGTCCCATAATACACCAACTCCCATAGACCGAAGGGTCAAGAGCCATGAGCCTCTAATGAACAAAAGTATATGATAGTTTACAAGATACCAAGTACGGAAAGCAATGTCAATACAGAATCAAAACAGTAAGAAGGAATATCGGGTCCTGCGGACTCTGCACCTACCTCGTATATCCCACAGACGTCGCCTCGCACAGCTACTGGATCACTGCTGAGAGGTACCTGGATCTGCACACAAGGTGCAGGGAGTAAAATAAGTACTGCCAGACTCAGTGGTAAGAAACAAGGATAAGACAGTGCAGATAAGAAATGCGCAACAAAGCACTATGTAAAGCTGTAATCAAATACCCTATCACAGAACCAATATCAACTGTACCTGTACCAACAAGTACGAGCAAAACAGTATAACAACTACGAGATGTAGCTAAATGCAATGCAATGCATGATATAACCGCTACGGCGTGTAGCCCGATCCAAATTTGGTACCCGTGCTAACTGTGGGGGTTCAGACTTCGGAGGGGCTCCTACAGCCCAAGCACAAAATCATGAATATACGCTGCGGCGCGCTGTCCGATCCACTACTAGTCAGCTAATATGCAAATGCAGCCTCGTAGGCTCAAAAGTAGTTTTGAAAACTCAAAAGTAGTTTTGAAAACATCTTTTATCATTTTTTAGTTGAAAACAGAAATATCAAGTTCCAGAGATTGGAAATAACATGATAACAGAAATAGTTGCGGACTAGTAGTAAACTAGCATGTCAATATGATAAGACAATGATAACGATCCTCGCGGGATCCAATAACTGGCTCACGGCCCACAAGTATACTCAACTGCCCTAGTGTGTCCCCGTGGGGTGCGCCGGTATTATTTGTTAAAAAGAAAGATGGTTCCATGCACAATCTGTGGTAGTATGAGTTTAGACTCAAGAAAATTAAATTGGATTGAAAATGATGCATATAGCCTTTTTTAAGGAAACTTGAATAAGGAAAGTCAACCCGGGTTGACTATTTGGTTAGAGGGCTCGAAATCGGATTCTAATGATTCGGTTAGTTCCGGGAGGTGATTTGTGACTTAGGGGAGCAATCAGAATTGAATTTGGAGGTCCGGTGTAGAAATAGGCTTGAATTGGCTATGGTTGAATTTTGGTCGTGTTTTTGATCGAATATGACTTCGGAAAGTGCATTATGGTTTATGGTTCAGGTGGTCTGCGAGATCTCAGTTATGTGTTGTGATGGTATTGAAGAATTTGAATTATAGCTCTTTATGTGAGTCTGTTGTCATGATTCGAGTGTGTTCAGATCGTTCTTATTGGAGCCTGTTTTGTGCTCGTCGCGGCTTAGGCCAGTGTTGAGGTGTCATATCACCAATGTGGTGTGTTATAATCGAAATGATCGCTTGAGTCATTAATGAGTACGAGCATATTTGATCTTAGCTTGTTAGAAAGGTAATATCGAGGTTTGGCTCCGAAACCTATTGTGGTATCAGTTTTAAAAGGGAAATAGATTCATGAATGGTTGACCTAAGAGAATTCATGAATGGTTGACCTGAGAGATGGGTTCGATATATCGCGTGTGCGGTTGCCGTTGGCAGGATATGAAGGTGTTGGAATAAGACTCTATCTAATGAGAAAGGTTCTTACTGCTAGTGTGTGGTTATTGTGGCCAGTTGTTGTGGCTAGAGACTATCGTCTCGAGTGATTGGGTTGTTTGATACATCATGTGATCTCACCCGGAGTGGCGAGTATGGCTATTACAGATGGATCGTGTGTACTCTGAGTATAGGCATATGATTAGCAATTGGTATCAGAGCCGACTCTCTAAGTACGATGCGTTGGGTACCCTCAACGAGGACGTTGAGTCCTTGTTGGTGGGCGGGGTGCAGTGGTTCCTGGAACAGGCACTGTAGGTCTCCAACTATCCCACATCGGAATTGAGAGGGAGTCCTGGGCTAGTTAAGTAAAGGCCTTGGACAACATTGGTAGACGTGTTTTCCCTAGTGGTTCCTGTAACAGGCCTGGGGAGGAACAAATCCGTGCGGGCTAGGCCCAAAGCGGACAATATCTACGGAGTGTTGGGCTGGGTCGTTACATTGACACATCATATGATCTCACCCGGGGTAGTGAATATGGGTTATTACAGTGGATTCGAGTGTATCCTGATTATAGGCATGGGATTTGCATTTGGCATATGATTTCCGAAAGTGCAATGTGATTTATAGTTCAGATGGTCTGTGGAATTCAGACTATATGGTGTTTTCGAACTTATGTGAGATAGGGTGACGTATGATCACCCGAATATATGCTTGGTAAGGTCATTCGGCTATTGGGTTGCTTCTAGTACAACTCTGAGTCCGCTCGAGGACGAGCGTTTGTTTAAGTTGGGGAGAATGTAACGACCCGGCCCGTCGTTATGAGAATTACCACCCCGTTATGCTGCATTAACATATCTTATGCTTCTGTATCAGTGTTAGAACCTATCGGGTGAGTTGGGAGTGAATTGAATTGAAAATGAAGCAAATAGCATGTTTGAAGTAAGTTTGAATATGGAAAGTCAACCTAGAGTTGACTATCGAGTTAGAGTGCTCGAAATTAGATTCTGATGATTCGACTAGTTTTGGGGGATCATTTATGACTTAGGAGAGCAATCGAAATTGAATTTGGAGGCCCGGTGTAGTTTTAGGCTTGAATTGGCGAAGGTTGAATTTTGGCGAAATCCGAACGGTAGGTGAGATTTTGATCCGGGGTCGGAATGGAATTCCGACAATTCCTGTAGCTTCGTTATGTGATTTTGGATATGTCTACAAATTTTCAGGTCATTCGGACGTCGTTTGATCGGGTTTTGGATTGAATGTTAGTTTTGAAAGTTTTGAAGAAACTTAGGCTTGAATCCGTGTGGAAATGGTGATTTTGATGTTTAGGATGATGTGTTTACGATTGGAACAAGTTCGTATCGTGTTTCGGAGTATGTTGGTGGCTTTCGTTGGGGTCCTGGGAGCCTCGGGATGAATTCACGGGTCCAAACGGACCAATTTGTGCCAAAGGCACTGCTGTTTATGCTGCAATAAATGCAGAGAATTTTTGTGCTTCGCGATCTCAAAGCTATGTATGCGATCGCGTAAGAGGAGGATGTTGAGCTTTGTGATCGCGAGGGTGAGTCTGTGATCGCGTAGGGCAAAGCTGGGAAGCTCTGCGATCGCAAGGTTGAGTCTGCGATCACGTAATGTATCGGAGTGAGGCCTGAAAATTGTTATTCGCGATCGCGGGAAGAGAGATGCGATCGCGTAAGGTCGACTGGTTGTGCATCGCGATCGCGGGTGTATTGATGCGATCGCGTAGGGTCGCTAAGTGGGTCACTGCGATCGCGTCCAGGTTCACGCGATCGCGTAGAGGAAAAGTTGACAGCCCAGGATTTGTGCATCGCGATCGCGAGCCCAGTGTTGCGATCGCGTAGGGTTAAATGTTCAGGTAGTGCAATTAAATTGCAGAACAGAGGGCTCACGAGTTCATATACCCAAAACACCATTTTTGAGCCCTAGAGAGAAGAAATCACGGAAAAACGCTGGGAAATCATCGGGTATTCATCGTAGGTAAGTTTCTTGACTCAAAAACATCATTTTATGGTAGAATTAACATCAATCTTCATGAATTTGGGTAGAAATTGTGAAGGATTGTGGCCTAGTTATTGAAAACGAAAATTTGGGTTTTGAAAGGCCAATCAAACTCCGATTTTGGTAAATTTTATATGTATGGACTCGTGGCGAGACGAGGATTCTGAAAATATGAGTTTCGAAATTTTTCGAGATGTGGGCCCGGTGCTCGGGTTTTGCAAATTTCGTGATTTTTGATATTTTTCGAGTTCTATCGATTGGGTGATGTTCCATTAGCCTATTTTGATATATTTGTGCTGATTTGTGCTAGTTTTGACATGCGTGGATGCCGGTTCGAGGAGCTAAGGCGTCGCGGGCATAAGCTTTCGTCGGTTCGAGGTGGGTAATACTTGTAAATGATGTCCTGAGGGTTAGTAAACCCCGGACTTGCACATCTTAGTGTTGTGTCGAGGTGACTTGCATGCCGGATAACGGGCGTGGGGTAGAGCACCATTGGGGATTGTGACTTGGTCCGTCCCACGTAATAAATAATAACACCTAATTGTTGAAATGAATTGGACTAATTATCATGTATGGGCTTCGTGCCAATTATTTGAATCCTTCAGGGATTGGTATCACTGTTTTGATAACACTGTGCATATTTTATTCTATATTTAAGGTTTTAAAATGGTATTTTGCTATTCAGCATTTTTATAAGGTTATGAAAAAACTTGAACAAGGTCTTAATAACATTTTTAGTTGTGAGCTAATATGATATTGTTGCCCGTAGGGCTTTCTTGATTATTTGTTAGACTGATTGGGGCCGAGGGCCATATGTTAGGACATGACATTTTATGTGAGCATATGCATACACATGCATGTTTCGGACTGCACGCCACAGTGGTATACGGATTGGGCTGCGCGCCGCAGCAGGTGTGATATTAATATTGTGCTTGGGCTCTAGGAGCCCCTCCGGAGTCTGAACCCCCACAGTGAGCACGGGTACCCAGATTGGATCGGGCTACGCGCCGTAGCGGTCATATGCGTTGCATGGCATACATACATTGGTTTACGTGTACTACGTGGCATAACATTTAGCACTCATACATTACTGGCACACATGCATTAGTTGCTTTATTGACCAGATCTCCCGGTGTAAATTGATAAGGAGTGCTGAGCCCGAGGGGCTGACTTGAGTGCGGACTTGCACTGCTTGAGACTGTATCCAAGTATTGGTATATTACCATGAAAGAAAGTAGCTAAAAATTTAGATTTCTAAATAATCTACTCACATATACTGAAAAGGGATAAAAAAGATAGTTCTGTATTGTGTAGCATGAGATAGTGCCTATCATGGTTTTCTTCCCTTCAGCATTATTTACTTTTATTACTGCTGAGTTGGAAGTACTCACACCCGACTCCCTGCACCTTGTGTGCAGATCCAGGTACATCACAGTGGAGCTGATTCTATTGCTGCTCGGGAGTGCTTTTGGACAGTCGAGGTAGCTGCCAGTGTTCGCAGGACCTGATTCTCCAGTTTGTCTGTATTTTATTCTGATCATCCCACACTTGTGCACAACTATATTCACTATTTACACTTTGTATACTCTGTAGAGGCTCATGACTCTTGACCCTTCGGTCTATGGGAGTTGGTATGCGTTGGGACTCCATTCCCCTGTTTCGATATATACATCACTGTTATTTTACAATTGATATGATTAAATGGGATAAGGCGAGCTCATAGCTCTATGATTGTAGTTGATTGGTCGGGCTGGCCTAGCAGTGTACTGGGCACCATCACGACCGGATTTGGGGTCGTGACACGTAGGCTGATGCATCCTACTACAATCGTATGACATTACTCCCAATCTATTATGACTACAATCGTATTAGTGAAATGGACTTATGTGTTTATCGTAGGCCGATGCGTCCTAGTATGAATGTATGACATTACTCCCAATACAATATATAAACGGAAGGTCCTATTACTACAATCGTATTAGTCAAATGGACTAATACGCTTTGGCCTACGACAACCACATAAGTCCATTTGACTAATACGATTGTAGTTATAACAGATTGGGAATAATTTAATATGATTGTAGTTATAACAGATTGGGAATAATTTAATACGATTGTAGTAGGACGCATCGGCCTACGACAACCACATAAGTCCATTTGACAAATACGATTGTAGTAATAGGAGCTTCCGTTTATATATCGTGGTTGTTATTTAGTAATTGACCATCTATGAATATTATTTCATTCATATACTAGGACGCATTGGCCTACGACAAACACATAAGTCCATTTGACTAATATGATTGTAGTCATAAAAGATTGGGAGTAATATAATACGATTGTAGTAGGACGCATCTGCCTACGACAACCACATAAGTCCATTGGACTAATACAATTGTAGTCATAGGAACTTCCGTTTATATATCGTGGTTGACCATGTACGAATATTATTTCATTCATATACTCCAAATCTGTTATAACTACAATCGTATTACATTACTCCCAATCTGTTATGACTACAATCGTATTATATTACTCCCAATCTGTTATGACTACAATCGTACTAGTTAAATGGACTTATGTGATTGACGTAGGCCGATGCTTCCTAGTATATGAATGAAATCATATTCATTCACGGTCAACTACTAAATAACAACCACGACATATAAACGGAAGGTCCTATTACTACAATCGTATTATTCAAATGGACTTATGTGGTTGTCGTAGGCCGATGCGTCCTACTAAAATCGTATTACATTACTCCCAATCTATTATGACTACAATAATATTAGTCAAATGGACTTATGTGGTTGTCGTAGACCGATGCGTCCTAGTATGTGAATGAAATTATATTCATTCACGGTCAATTACTAAATAACAACCACGATATATAAACGGCAGGTCCTATACTAGGACTACAATCGTATTAGTCCAATGGACTTATGTGGTTGTAGTAGATTGGGAGTAATGTAATACGATTGTAGTCATAAGACCATCCCTTTATATATCGTATTGGGAGTAATGGCTGATGCGTCCTACTATATGACTGAAATAATATTCATAGATGGTCAATTACTAAATAACAACCTCGATATATAAACGAATGGACTTATGTGGTTGTCGTAGGCCGATGCGTCCTAGTATATGAATGAAATATTTTTCATAGATGGTCAATTACTAAATAACAACCACGAGATATAAACGGAAGGTCCTATTACTACAAACGTATTAGTCAAATGGACTTATGTGGTTGTCGTAGGCCGATGCGTCCTACTACAATCGTATTACATTACTCCCAATCTGTTATGACTACAATCGTATTAGTCAAATGGACTTATATGGTTGTCGTAGGCCGATGCGTCCTGCTACAATCGTATTACATTACTCCCAATCTGTTATGACTACAATCGTATTAGTCAAATGGACTTATGTGGTTGTTGTAGGCCGATGCGTCCTAGTATATGAATGAAATCATATTCATTCACGGTCAATTACTAAATAACAACCACGATATACAAACGGAAGGTCCTATGAGTACAATCGTATTAGTCAAATGGACTTATGTGGTTGTCGTAGGCCGATGCACCCTAGGATGTGGTTATCGTTGGCCGATGCGTCCTACTACAATCGTATTGCATTACTCCCATGCTGCTGACTTAGATTTTTGGCATCTTCTAGCTTTTGTATTCTTGTTCCTATATTATCCATTTGAGAAGATAATTTCTCAAGGATTGAGATTATATCTTTTGTTGTATCTATTTGTTCAGTTTGTGTAGCTTTGTCTTGATAGGTAGTCTGCAATCATATTTTTGTTAGTACTAATTACTTCAATTGTAAATGTAAAATTCGGTATATTCAATACAAGCCTTCGTATTTCCTTTGTTGTAACTGAATCTTGTATCTTCCTGGTTAGCCACAATTTTACTTGTGTATTATCCGTTCTTATAATAAACTTATTATATACAATATATGGTTCAAATGCCAATAAACATTTATATACTGCATATAATTCCTTTCTATTGATTTCCCATTTTATCTCCGGGTTTGTGAATGTTCCTGAATAATACTTACAATGATGTTCTATTTTTTCTTTATCATACCTCTATTTTAATACTCCTCCATAGCTTTTTTCACTTGCATCTGATTCTACTATATATGAAAATTTTTTATTCTTCATCTGGGAAGTATAGTTTTGGTAGATTTTTACATATTTGTTTAACTTTTCTTACTTGTTTTTTATCTTCTTCACTAAAGTGATACTCTATATCCTTTTTTAGATTTTTCTGCAATGGTTTTAGAGTCTCTGCTAATTTTGGTATATATTCTCTTACTTGGTTTACTAATCCTAAAAATGATTGTAATTTCTTTTTTGTATCTAATTGTTCATTTGAATTTATTATCTTTTGTACTATATGAGTTTGCATTTTAATTCCACTTTTATCTATTTCTATTCCTAGAAATTCTATTTGATTTTTCATTATTTCTGCCTTTTTTCTACTTAGGCTTATTCCCGATATTTCTATAATATGTATAAATTTTTTTAATAATTTTATATGCTCATCTTGTGTTTTTGAATATAATAATATATCATCAATATATATTATGCAATTTTCTAATTGTTTGAAATAGTTATCCATAAAATGTTGATATCTACCTGGTGCATTTTTATATCCAAATGGTAATACGTTCCATTCATAAAATCCTTGGGGTACTGTAAATGCTGTTAATTTTTGGATTCTTCTTCTAACTTTAAGTGGTAAAATCCTGATTTACAATCAAATTTACTAAAATAGTTATATCCTTGGATTTGTCTTATTTTTAGTATCTTATTTGGTATTGGGTAATTATATGTCTTAGTTTTTGCATTTAGATTTCTATAATCAATAACCATTCTACTTTTTCCTCTTTTTTGTTCACTATGCTTATTTACTATAAATGCTCTGGACTTGTATGTTTACTATTGCTTTCTTGTATATAACCTTGTTATAGTAATTCGTCAATGTGTATTTTAAATTCATTTAAATCTTTGAAATTGTATTTTAAAGGTTTTTGTGTTATTATACTATTTTCATCAATTAGCTCTATTTTTACCTTTGTTTTATGTTTTTCCCAACCTTGTAAGGGATTTTTACTATACAATGGTTCTAATTATTCTTGAATTATTTTAACCTGTATTTTATGAAAAAATGATTAATTCTATTTTATTAGTATCTTCTTTTTCATTTTCTAATTTTTGTGTTATTTTCTCACTTTCTTTTATCCAATCAGTTGTTTTTCTTTTCTTTTTTAGAACTATTTTTGCTCCTATTTTTTGTTTACATGGTGTTGTAAACCGTCAATGTGTATTAGTTATTATATGTGGGTATAATTTATCTAAGAATGGTATTCCTAGTAAAATATCTCTTGTGGGTAATTCAAAATTGTATATTTCTTCTATAGTAAGTATTTTATCCCATATTTGTATCTTTATATTTTTTGATTTGTGGGTAATTATGCTTCCTTCGTTGTTAAATCCTGTTACTTGGTAAGGGTGTTCTAAGTTTTTCCCATTTCTCTTCTGGTAGGCAATTATATCTACATAAATTTACTTCTGATCCCGTGTCTATCATAGGTGTGTAGTATCTATTGTAGTATCCTTCCACTATTATTTTTACTAGTATATGTATTTTTATATTTATAATATAGTTCTTTTTATTGTTACTTTCTTATTTTCATAATGTATGATTAGTTGTTCATTATCTAAGTTGTATGGTTTAACTTTTTCTAGCCATTTTATTCCTAATATAATATTTTTATCTCCTTGGTATATTTTAAATCTTGTTGTCATAATTATTCCTCTTATAATTATTTCTTTTTCAACTATTTCTTCACTAGTTATCATTCCTTTAGGTAATTCGGGGTATAATTTTTCACTAGTTAGTATCTCATCTTCTGTGATTAATTCTCTTGTTATGTAGTTTTCTTCTTGTCCTGTATTTATTTGTGACGACCCAAAGGGTCATCACTTGTTTTATTAATCATTTCGAGCTTTTGAGGTCTTGAAAACCTCATTTATAGTTGCCTCAATTTTCGTGCACAGTCCGGGCACAAAGCTGGAAAATTTTTATGTTGAAATATGTGAAATATGGGAAAAAGTTGAAGAATTTTGATATTAATATTAATATGGTTGACTTTGGTCAACATTTTTGGTAAACGGACTCGGATCCGTGATTTGAAGGTCTCAGAAAATCCGTAGAGAAATATGGAACTTGGGCGTATGCCCAGAATTGAAATCCGAGGTCTAGAACCCCGGTAAAAGAATTTTTCTGTTAAATTGTTTTCTGAAAATATTTAAGGAAAATGAAACTGAATTTTGATTAAAAAGTACTGTTATCGGGCTCGTATTTATGTTTCGACGCCCGGTACAGGTCATATATGTTGGTTAAGCGCTTCCTGTAAAGTTTGGTTGAAACCGGACGTCGTTTGACGTGTTTCGGCCTTAAATTGGATGTTTTGGAAATTATGAAATTTGAAAGAATTCTTGAGTTTTAAGGCTCAATTCATTGATTTTGATGTTATTTCGGCGATTTGATCGCTCGAGCAAGTTCGTATGATGTTATTGAGTTAGTGTACATATTTGGTTTGGAGCCTCGAGGGCTCGGGTGAGTTTCGGATAGGCATCGGGGTGGTTTTGGACTTGGAAAAACTGCAGAAAATCTGCAGCAGATATTCCTTCTTCGCGTTCGCGTCGACCTGGTCGCGTTCGCGAAGGCTTATCTTTCCCCTCCTACGCTTTCGCGTCCTTATGATCGCGTTCGCGTACAACAACATGGACCCCAGCCTTTTTCCTCTACGCGTTCGCGTGAAGGCTCCCGCGTTCGCGGAGCCTGGCCTGCCTCTTCTACGCGTTCGCGTAAGGCATCACGCGTTCGCGTAGGCCAAATTGTAAGCCCCCAGATTTCTTCTACGCGTTCGCGACCGTGTCCACGCGAACGCGATGCCCATTTCTGTCCAACCCTTCGCGAACGCGACACAGTGCACGCGAACGCGAAGGGTAAATTTCCGCCCAGTGAATTAATACCCAAAACAGAACACTTACGGGATTTTATCCCATTTTCACAAAATCCTTTCTTCTCCACAGCTCTTAGGTGATCTTTGGGGCATTTCTTCATCAAAGTTCATTGGGTAAGTATTGTTTAACTCGTCTTCTTCATTTTTCATCAACATCAATCAAATTCTTAGGCTTAAACATGTGTAAATTGGTTGAAAAATTAGAGAAATGGGTATAGTTAGGGCTTTCAAAGAATTTGCGATCTAGACCTCGTTTTGGAGTCGAACTTAAGAACAAATTTTATATTTGAACTCATGGAGGATTGGGTGAACTTATTTTGGTTCGAAACTTGAGTTTCGATTATGTGGGCTCGGGGTCGATTTTTACTATTCCGGGCAGAATGTTGTAAAAATCATATTTAGCAATATGAACTAGTTTGTTAAGTAGAATTGCTGATATTAAATCAATTGTGTATAGATACGATTAGATTGGAGACAAATTCGAAAGGAAAAGGCATTGCTACGGATTGAATCGTTCGTAAACTTTCGAGGTAAGTGTTTGTTCTATCCTAGCTTGAAGGAATAGGAATTTAGTTATGAATAAATTGTTGATTAAGAGTTATTGGTGTTATACCGGTAATGGAGATAAATTGTTGAAATTATTATCAATTATTGGTTTAAAACCGGTAATTATAAATATTGTTGATGTAGGGATTATTGGCTAAATGCCGGTAATATATATATTTATGAATTGGGATCGTGTGGCGCGCTGTCACGACCCCAAATCCGGTCGTGATGGCGCCCAGCACATTGCTAGGCCAGCCTGACCAATTAACAACCATCACGGAGCCATAAGCTCACTTTATCCAATTTAAGCATAACAGAATAATTCAACAGTGATAGATATATTAAAAACAGGGAACCAAGTCCCAACACGTGCCAACTCCCATAGACCGAAGGGTCAAGAGTCATGAGCCTCTAATGAACATAGTGTAAAAATGGTTTACAAGATACCAAGTGCGGAAAGAAATATCAATACAGAATTCAAAAGAAAATAAGAAGGAAAATCGAGTCCTGCGGACTCTGCAGTTACCTCGAATATCCTATCGATGTCGCCTCGAACAGCTACCGGATCACTGCTGAGAGGTACCTGGATCTGCACACAAGGTGCGGGGAGTAAAATGAGTACTGCCAGACTCAGTGGTAATAAACAAGGGTAAGACAGCGCAGATAAGAAATCCACAATAAAACACTATGTAAAGCTGTAATCAAATACCCGGTCACAGAATCAATATCGATTGTACCTGTACCAACAAGTACCAGCAAAACAGTATAACAGCTAGCAGATGTAGCTAAATGCAATGCAATTCATGATATGACCGCTACGGCGCGTAGCCCGATCCAATTTGGGTACCCGTGCTCACTGTAGGGGTTCACACTCCGGAGGGGATCCTACAGCCCAAGCACAATATCACTGCGGCGTGCAGTCCGATCCAACATATATACTACTACGGCGCGTAACCCGATCCACTACCAGTCAGCTAAAATGCAAATACAGCCTCGCAGGCTCAAAAGTAGTTTTGAAAACCCTTTTTATCATTTTTCGGTTGGAAAACAGTAATACCAAGTTCCAGAGATTGGAAATAGCATGATAACAGAAATAGCTACGGACTGGTAGTAACTAACATGTCAATATGATAAGACAATGATAACGATCCTCGCGGGATCCAATAACTGGCTCACGGCCCACAAGTATACTCAACCGCCCAAGAAGGGGTTCCTCGGCTCAAGAGTGGCCAATATCTCAATATATAGTATGCAACCATCCGAGAAGGAGGTTCGACGGCTCAAGAATAGCCAATGTCATAACACAGTATCAACAAGTCGGACTAAGCCATAGTCCCCAATCACAATCGACCCCGCACTCACAAGAGAGTACGTGTCTCGCCGCTATACAGCGTCACAAAGTAGTATACCGGGGTTTCGAACCCGCTGATCATCAGCCACATCTATTACTCACCTCAATACGGCACGACGACTACTCCGCAATGCCCTTGCCACGAGAATCAAGCTCCGCACGCGTAGAATCTGATCAAATACAGTAGAAATACAACAATTAGGCCAATGGAACGACTCCCAATCAATACAACTCAATTTACATCAAAATTCCCAAAGTTGTCAAACCCCGACTTTCGGTACGCTTCTCGAAAAATTACAAAAGTCACATATTCGGAACTCTCATCTCAATACGAGTCTAAGCATATCAATTTTTCCAAATTCGGACTCCATTTGCCCTTTCAAAACCTTGATTTTCTAAAGTTCAAGCCTAGGGTTAAATCTTCCATGAATCACCCCAAATTCCTCCATTTTCATGATATAATTGAATAATATTATCAATACTAATCATAGTTTAAGTCCATAGTTGATTACCTGATGATTTCCCTTGAGTTTCTCTTCAAAATCGCCAAAATCGCCTCTAAAGCCGAGATCCAAATGTGTGAAATGTTTCTGAAATTTTCTAACTTCTGATACACTTAACTCACTGCAATTTTCGCTTCTGCAGGCAATTTTCCGCCCCTGCGGAACCGCTTCTGCGACCAATTGGTCGCTTCTGCGAACCCAGGCCTATTGGCCATTTCCGCTCTTGCGATACACGGACCGCTCCTGCGGGTCCGCTTCTGCGGATAACATTCCGCCCCTGCGGTCCTTTCCGCCTCTGCGATCAAGAGTCCGCTCCTGCGGACTCGCCTATGCGGTCAATAAATCCGCTTCTGCGGTTTTCCCCCATTTCTCTCTTGACCGCTTCTGCGGTCTCATCTTCTCTCCTGCGACGCCGCTTCAGCGGAGATGATTCCGCTTCTGCGAAGTCACTCGCCTCTGCGCCCTCTTGTCCGCTCCTGCGGACTCGCTCCTGCGCCCCCATTTCCGTAGGAGCGAAAACAACAGAAACAGAATCCCAAACCTGCAATTTTCCACATTTTCTCCCGTTTAGCCATCCGAAAACACCCCGAGGTCCCCGGGACCTCATCCAAACACACCAACACATCCTAATACCTTATTCGAACTTGCTCCAATCCTCAAAACACGTCTAACAACATCAAAACCCGTAATTCGCATCGAATTCATGCCTAAATTTCTTAAAACTTTCCGAATTACACATTCCATCAAAAACCCGACCAAACGACGCCCGAATGACCTGAAATTTTGTAGGCACATCCAAAATCACCTAACGGAGCTACTACAATTGTCGGAATTCCATTTCGACCCCCGGATAAAATTCTCACCTACCGTTCGGATTTCGCCAAAATTCAACCTTAGCCAATTCAAGCCTATTTCTACACCGGGCCTCCAAATTCAATTCCGATTGTTCCCCTAAGTCACAAATCACCTCCCGGAGCTAACCGAATCATCAGAATCCGATTCCGAGCCCTCTAGCTAAATAGTCAACTCCGGGTTGACTTTCCTTATTCAAGTTTCCTTCACAAAGGCTATATGCCTCATTTCCAATCCAAATCACTCCTAACTCACCCGATAGACTTTAACACTGATATAAAAGCATAAAACATACAATTTCAACATAACGGGGTGGTAATTCCCATGACGACGGGCCGGGTCGTCACATTCTCCCCAACTTAAACAAACGCTCGTCCTCGAGCATACCAGAGTGGTACTAGAAGCAACTCAATAGCTGAATGACCTTACCAAGAATATATTCGGGGTGATACCACGTCACCCTATCTATCATAAGTCCGACAATACGATATAGTTGAAATTTCACAGACCATCTGAACCATAAACCACATTGTACATTGCCGAAATCATATACCAATTGCAAATCTCATGCCTATACTCAGGATACACTAGAATCCACTGCAATAAGCCATACTCACCGCTCCGGGTGGGATCATATGATGTATCGAACAACCCAATCACTCGAGACAATAGTCTCTAATCACAATAATTTCCCACGATAACCAAATACCAACTGAAAAACCTTTTTCATTAGATAGAGTCTTGTTCCAACACCTTCATATCATGCCCACGGCAACCAAACACGCGATAGATCGAACCCATCTCTCAGGTCAACCATTCATGAATCCATTTCACTTTTAACTGATACCACAATAGATTTCGGACCCACATCTCGGTATTACCTTTCTAACCCACTGAAATCATATATGTTAGCTCTCCATAATGACTCAAATGATCATTTCGATTATAACACACCGCACTGGTGATATGTCACCTCAACACCGGCCCAAGTCACGACGAGCACAACACAGGCTCCAATAGAGACATCCGAACATACTCAAACCATGACAACTGTCTTCAACAAGAGAGCTGTAATTCAATTCCTTTGTGTCATCATAACATAGAACTGAGATCGCGTCTCGCATTATAGAAATAGAGTACCTGAATCCTCCTCGAGGGGTCATAACATCACGTGGCCTTGCCACGATTCATGATTCTACCCAAACACTATTACTCATGAAGCACCTCAATTTACCAAGCTCAAAACGATCAGCCACACACATATTTAGGTCTGAACCCAAGCAATCAACCTCACCCACGGTGAAACAATTAACGTATGCTATCAAATCCTGAAAGAACACAACCGATGTGACATTCGCCAAGCGATACTCAATACAGACTCTTCCTTAGAAACTAGGAAGTATTGTATACCAGGTAATATATAACTAACTCTATTTTCACATTACACTGTTGCGGCGTGCAACCCGCTCCAATGACATACCCGTGGCGGCGTGCCACCCGATCCAGATACCATACCCGTGGCGGCGTGCCACCCGATCCAAATAACAGTACCTGTGGCGGTGTGCCACCCGATCCATATAGAACCCTTGCCAAAGAAATGCGCGTCGAGTCAAGTTTCTCATTATGGTAAACATATATAGCCTCAAGTTCGGCCACAAGAAACGTATCCGACAAAGTTACTCAATACCAGAACCAAATCAACGATAGAAACCTCTGCACTGATATCCGCCACGAAGGCCCAACAGACAAAGCAATACCCACCAGCCATCTGCTGGTCCTGAGGTACAACTACCCCGCTGGAGCATACTCTGATGCACTCTGCTGCACAATTTGTGCCATACCATCATAGTCTATATCACATTAGTCTAGACAACCTGGCCCAATGATGACCAGTCAGCAATCAAGTATCCTAATTCAAATTCGTCATATCAAGTTAAGAGAGAAAGCCACTAGAGCTTCTAATTTTCGATAATCACAAAACGGTGTCGATACACATGATATACAACCACTACATAGGCGGACTAACGAGAACTTCAAGTCTCCAACACATATATAACACATGAATCACAATGCCTGGTCCCGTACTTCACTGTACAAATACATAACGCACATCAAGCGTCCATTCATACCACGAAAGCCATTCAGAAACTTCACTATGCCATCAACGACTCAGTTATTATAGTTGATCCAACAAGAGAATACCACCATACCACTGGATATTATCAGTTCACATTACTTTGTCATTTTGGACAATATACCCTGCCAAATTACTAGAATAGCAGTACCATTTTCTTTAATCACCAGAAAGATCGATTCTTTAAATCAGCTGCAGCTGCCCGTGCTGCTAAATAATTTTAATGACTCCCTATATATTATGAACTGATCACCAAACCTTGAATATGCCATTATCAACTTTCCATAACACATCGCATAGGCCACACCACACTAAGATAACATGGAAATTCATATTCCTTTCCTACGCCGCAAATATCGGCGCACTCAACTAGTCAAGGGCTTTCATGATCCCATATAGAGAAAACTCATTACACATTCCAAGTCTTGCATACTAACAAGAAATACACTCATTTTTAAACCACGGTAAAACACATCACAAACCCTTTCTCCCAATTACATTGCATAAGTTAAACTGCCAGTACTAAGTCCTTATACCCATATCGAGTTACCCAACTGCCAGCACTCAAAAGCTTTATTGCATAATATCTGCGAGACTCATTACTTCAAACATATACCAGGAATTAATCGTATTCCTTATCATACCGTTTCGGTTTATTAACAAGTTGATCTATTTAACCAGTTTCCTTTCTGATCCATTCTTAATTTAATATTAGCCATTACTGTAGCACCATAACACTTCAACTCATGCTACCACACGAGACTCGTACATAAGACCACACGGTCTAAGACACATAGGCCACTGAATACTCTCTCAATGTCTCCCAGAAGGATCACATTCTATAATACTTTATTTTGAAGAACCTCTTGCGATTTGAATTCGTTATCATTACTTCCCAATACGGTTACATAGAATCTCATCATTCATTTAATATAACTCAAATCTTGATCTCTTCTAACGAAACCAGTGTCTTTAGCCACATGCACAATCTTAAGACACCTGATTGTTACAAGCAAAATCTTGAACACCGTAAAACAATTCTCTCGGGCGTCATTCACCCTTATTCAGATGTAATTCAATTGTCTTATTGAACAGAACCACTCGTGCCTTGTTAGAACTCTGACACTGCAGATCATGATTATATACGGATACAATTAGCTATCTTTCTTTTCTATACACCATACATTCCTTACCAACATCAGTTCAAAACATCCTAGTATTTTTTTCACATCTACGAAGCACCATAACCTTTATCAGAATCTTCCCCACATACCTAGAGACAGAACCAACACAGCACACCACAGTGCAATCAGTTACTCAACCATAACCTCCCCAACTTGGCTCGGAGCCATACATTAAAGCACTTTTAGCCACTCATAGCATTCTTACTTAAATGATTCCACAAAGTTTTAGTTAGATTAAACTCAAGTCATTTACAAGCTTCGGCGGAGATTCGAATCATCAGAAATGTTAACTCTTTTGCAATTCTTGCATTCATTCTCACACAATAGTTAAGCCCACTCTTTAGGTGACAAAAATCTTTTAAGCCCCAAGTTTTCCAAAAATTTCGACAGAGTTTCCTTTGTAAATTGGCCTATCCACCTGCCAGAGAATTGCCAAAACCATCCTAGCAATACATTTACAACTCGACAAGACATCACAATGCATATCGACAACATTAGTCTCAATACTACACAAATCATATTATCATAATTGTTACATGAACATGCGTTGTACCTGCTCGAATCATAACACATATCAAATACATTTCAATTACACATGAGGATCAACCCTCCTACTTCTTCTCAATTTAGCATTTCATCACAATAAATTCCACCAGGATACACATAGCATAGTCAGTTTAGTCTTCCTGAGTTTAAACTCGTTCCACTACATATAAGGCACTTTACCTTCCAATTACGAGATATGATAATTATTCACCACGCCCATAGCTCGGGGCTACACAACAGATTAGACAAGAGTCAAAAATTTAATAGCTCATCCATTAGTAAGCCTCCCTAATACTCTACAGATCGGCACAAGGCCCCAAACATGGCTACTAGCCCAAGTACATAGATATAAGCCCGGTCTCAGTCACTTTACACAGTAATTTATCAATTGGGAAGGATCAAGTACAAATCCCCAGTCACAATACCACCACACTCGTCACATGATGCGCATATCATCTCAGTGTAGCACTGTATAGTGCAAATACGGGGTTTCAAACCCTCAGTACATTATCTATTGCCACCACTCACAAAATCAGCACCTCGATGCTCAAGTCATCCCGACTGGCCCAACATGAACTCACAGAGATTATATCTCTCCCCTCGTTCGGGGAAATCACAAGCCATAAGGCAATTATATTACTGAGCGCTCGATGCGTACACAGACATGTGGAAGGAATTTCAAAAAGTATGTCTCAAGCTGAATCAAGTACGCACGATAAGAATTCCAAGAAGTGTGAAGTGTTTCCTAAAGGTTCGCAGCCTCCCGAGGATAAGTACAGGCATCCCCGTACCGATCCACAAGACTCTACTAACCGGCTCAAGACTCATGAGGCCTAGTAAACCTAGGCTCTAATACCAACTTGTCACGACCCCAAATCCGGTCGTGATGGCGCCCAGCACATTGCTAGGCCAGCATAACCAATTAACAACCATCACGGAGCCATAAGCTCGCTTTATCCAATTTAAGCATAACAGAATAATTCAACAGTGATAGATATATTAAAAACAGGGAACCAAATCCCAACACGTGCCAACTCCCATAGACCGAAGGGTCAAGAGTCATGAGCCTCTAATGAACATAATGTAAAAATGGTTTACAAGATACCAAGTGCGGAAAAAAATATCAATACAGAATTCAAAAGATAATAAGAAGGAAAATCGGGTCCAGCGGACTCTGCAGCTACCTCGAATATCCTATCGATGTCGCCTCGAACAGCTACCGGATCACTGCTGAGAGGTACCTGGATCTGCACACAAGGTGCAGGGAGTAAAATGAGTACTGCCAGACTCAGTGGTAATAAACAAGGGTAAGACAGCGCAGATAAGAAATCCGCAATAAAGCACTAAGTAAAGTTGTAATCAATTACCCTGTCACAGAATCAATATCGACTGTACCTGTACCAACAAGTACCAGCAAAACAGTATAACAGCTAGCAGATGTAGCTAAATGCAATGCAATGCATGATATGACCGCTACGGCGCGTAGCCCGATCCAATTTGGGTACCCGTGCTCACTGTGGGGGTTCAGACTCCGGAGGGGCTCCTACAACCCAAGCACAATATCTCTGCGGCGTGCAGTCCGATCCAACATATATACTACTACGGCGCGCAGCCCGATCCACTACCAGTCAGCTAAAATGCAAATACAGCCTCGCAGGCTCAAAAGTAGTTTTGAAAACCCTTTTTATCATTTTTCAGTTGGAAAACAGTAATACCAAGTTCCAGAGATTGGAAATAGCATAATAACAGAAATAGTTACGGACTGGTAGTAACTAACATGTCAATATGATAAGACAATGATAACGATCCATCGCGGGATCCAATAACTGGCTCACGTCCCACAAGTATACTCAACCGCCCAAGAAGAGGGTTCCTCGGCTCAAGAGTGGCCAATATCTCAATATATAGTATGCAACCATCCGAGAAGGAGGTTCGACGGCTCAAGAATAGCCAATGTCATAACACAGTATCAACAAGTCGGACTAAGCCATAGTCCCCAATCATAATCGACCCCGCACTCACAAGAGAGTACGTGTCTCGCCGCTATACAGCGTCACAAAGTAGTATACCGGGGTTTCGAACCCGCCGGTCATCACCCACATCTATTACTCACCTCAATACGGCGCGACGACTACTCCGCAATGCCCTTGCCACGAGAATCAAGCTCCGCACGCGTAGAATCTGATCAAATACAGTAGAAATACAACAATTAGGCCAATGGAACGACTCCCAATCAATACAACTCAATTTACATCAAAATTCCCAAAGTTGTCAAACCCCGACTTTCGGTACGCTTCTCGAAAAATTACAAAAGTCACATATTCGGAACTCTCATCTCAATACGAGTCTAAGCATATCAATTTTACCAAATTCGGACTCCATTTGCCCTTTTAAAACCTTGATTTTCTAAAGTTCAAGCCTAGGGTTAAATCTTCAATGAATCACCCCAAATTCCTCCATTTTCATGATATAATTTCATAATATTATCAATACTAATCATAGTTTAAGTCCATAGTTGATTACCCGATGATTTCCCTTGAGTTTCTCTTCAAAATCGCCCAAATCGCCTCTAAAGCCGAGACCCAAATGTGTGAAATGTTTCTGAAATTTTCTAACTTCCGATACACTTAACTCACTACGATTTTCGCTTCTGCGGACCATTTTCCGCCCCTCCGAAACCGCTTCTGCGACCAAATGGTTGCTTCTGCGAACCCAGGCCTATTGGCCATTTCCGCTCCTGCGATACACGGACCGCTCCTGCGGGTCCGCTTCTGCGGATAACATTCCGCCCCTGCGGTCCTTTTCGCCTTTGCGATCAAGAGTCCACTCCTGCGGACTCGCCTATGCGGTCAATAAATCCGCTTCTGCGGTTTTCCCCCATTTCTCTCTTGACCGCTTCTGCGGTCTCATCTTCGCTCCTGCGACGCCGCTTCAGCGGAGACGATTCCGCTTCTGCGAAGTCACTCGCCCCTGCGCCCTCTTGTCCGCTCCTGCGGACTCGCTCCTGCGCCCCCATTTCCGTAGGAGCGAAAACAACAGAAACAGAATCCCAAACCTGCAATTTTCCACATTTTCTCCCGTTTAGCCATCCGAAAACACCCCGAGGTCCCCGGGACCTCATCCAAACACACCAACACATCCTAATACCTTATTCGAACTTGCTCCAATCCTCAAAACACGTCAAACAACATCAATACCCATAATTCGCATCGAATTCATGCCTAAATTTCTTAAAACTTTCCGAATTACACACTCCATCAAAAACCCGACCAAACGACGCCCGAATGACCTAAAATTTTGCAGGAACATCCAAAATAACCTAACGGAGCTACTGCAACTGTCGGAATTCCATTCCAACCCCAAGATCAAAATCTCACCTACCGTTCGGATTTCGCCAAAATTCAACCTTAGCCAATTCAAGCCTATTTCTACACCGAACCTCCAAATTCAATTCCGATCGCTCCCCTAAGTCACAAATCACCTCCTGGAACTAACCGAATCATCAGAATCCGATTCCGAGCCCTCTAGCTAAATAGTCAACTCCGGGTTGACTTTCCTTATTCAAGTTTCCTTCACAAAGGCTATATGCCTCATTTCCAATCCAAATCACTCCTAACTCACCCGATAGACTTTAACACTGATATAAAAGCATAAAACATACAATTTCAACATAACGGGGTGGTAATTCCCATGACGACGGTCCGGGTCGTCATACGACCACTTATATAATAAGAAATGGGATTGTGTGGCACGCCGACCATAAAGTGATTTAAATCTTGGCATTGGCCATAGTTGCCGGTAGCCTATTGATATAGTTGGGAGCGGGTAGTACGCCTACCACAAGATGTAGTTACTGTGATAGTTGGGAGCGGGTGGTACGCCTACCACGAGATATGAAATGAGAGAGAGGAATTGAGACATGAAAGTAAGATTTATTCTGTTGATTAGATTATTCTGGATATCGTGAGTTATTGACTGTTATTTCAGAGCAGAGTATTTCCTTATAAATGTATTGTGTATATATATATATATATATATATTGCAACTGTACAGGTTTATGTGGGTGACTGGCCTTAGCCTTGTCACTAGTTCGCTGGGATAGGCCAGGCACTTACCAGCACATGGGGTCGGTTGTGCTGATACTACACTCTGCGCTCTTTTAGCGCAGATACAGGTTACGGACAGCAGCAGCGGCAGTAGCGACTTGTGGATTTTTCGACTATTGAGATTACGAGGTAGCCTTGCAGGCGTCCGCAGGACCCGTTGTCTCTTCTATCTATGCTTTTCATTCTGTTATCTCATGTAATCGAGATAAACAGCTTGTATTTTCTTTCAGACAATTATGTGTATTATTCTTAGAAGTTCGTGAGTATTGTGACACCGGTCTTGGGTAGTGTATCATGTTTGGGTTTTCTTTATCATATTTGACTAAGTCTTCCGCTAATTTTGATTATTCCGCTGTAATTTATATGTTTTTAATAATAAGTCTTAATAAGAATTTGGTAATTAATGGAGGTGTAATTAATATTTGGCTTGCCTAGCTTCCATTTAGTAGGCGCCATCATGACCCCGATGGTGGGAAATCCGGGTCGTGACAAGTTGGTATCAGAGCACTAGGTTGCACAGGTCTCACAACTCACGAACAACCTTAGTAGAGTCTGAAGGATCGGTACGGAGACGTCTGTATTTATCCTCCAGAGGCTACAAGGTTAGGAAAATATTCCCTTTATTCTTTCCAGTCGTGCGACTTGATCTTTCAAATGTTAATTGAATTTCTACTCCGTTCTTCCGCAGATGGTAAGGACACGTGCATCCTCATCTACTGACCAACAGCCCGAGGTCCCAGCAGCGGCAGCTCCCGCTAGGGGTAGAGGCCGAGGTCGAGGTCGTCCTAGAGGACAAGGTAGGGGCGGAGCTCAGCCCCGAGCAGCAGCACGAGTGGCAGAACCTCAGGTTCATATCGAGGAGGAAGTTCCAGCCCCAGCAGCTCCAGTAGGCCCAGCTCAGGTCCCAGGAGGAGTTTTGTTTTCACCGGATCTTCAGGATGCTTTGGTCCGGATAGCAGGTTTTATGGATCATATCACCGGAGCAGGTTTATTACCAGTAGCACCAGCCACTTCTCAGGCTGGAGGAGGTAATCAGACTCCTGCTACGCGCACTCCGGAGCCAGTAATTCCCCAGGCTCAGGTTCCTGTGATTCAGCCAGTTGAGGCAGCTCGACCTATTATTGTGACTCCGTCTAATGATGGTGCAGCCATGTCCGCTGACGTGTTATGGAGATTGGACAGGTTTACCAAGTTGTTCACTACCACATTCAGTGGCACTCCTTCAGAGGATCCACAAGATTTCCTATACAGCTGCCACGAAGTTCTCCGTACTATGGGTATTGTGGAGACTAATGGTGTGGACTTTGCTACTTTTCGATTATCTGGTTCCGCCAAGAATTGGTGGAGAGATTATTGTCTATCCAGGCCAGCGGGATCATCATCTTTGACTTGGGAGCAATTTGCAGAATTATTCTTGGAGAAGTTCCTTCCAGCAACTCAGCGGGAGGTTATGCGCAGACAATTTGAGCGTCTTCATCAAGGTTCTATGTCTATTTCACAGTACAAGACTAGGTTCGTGGACCTGGCTCGTCATGCTATTATCATACTTCCCACAGACCGGGAAAGGGTGAGAAGGTTTATTGATGGCTTGAATCAGCCAATTCGGCTACAGATGGCTATGGGGGCAGGAACTGAATCACTTTTTAGGAGGCGGCTAATGCAGCCCGCCGGATCGAGATGGCTCTGTCACAGGGAGCGAGACATGGATCGGATAAGAGATCTCGTAATTCGGGTAGATTCAGTGGTACCTCGTCTGGAGATAGAGATTTTTATGATAGAGGCCATCCTCCTAGGCCTTATCAGTCAGCTCTTCAGGTTTCTCATGATGCTTCGGGTGATCGTAATTCTCAGCCACGCTACTCTGATCAGCAGCCTATCAGTGCACCACCACTTCGCTATTTTCAGCAGCCGAGGGCTTGTTTTATGTGCGGTGATCTTAGGCACATTGCAGAGTATTGCCCTCGAGCTTCTGACAGATCTCACCAGCAGGGTTCTCGTGCCATGATTCAGGCCCCAGTTCCCTCACAGCCTGCCCAGCCGGCTAGAGGCGGAGGTAGAGGACATAGAGGTGGAGGTAGAGGTCATAGAGGTGGAGCTCGGACCGATAGAGGTAGAGACCAGCCAGCAGCTGATCGTCCTAGAGATACTGCTCAGGGTGGTGGGGCACAGCCCCGATGTTATGCACTTCCCGCCATACCAGAGGCTGAGTCTTCTGATGCCGTCATTACAGGTATTATTTTGGTTTTTGATAGAAAGGCATCAGCATTATTTGACCCTGGGTCTACATATTCGTACGTATCTTCCTATTTTGCACCATACTTGATTCAGCCCAGTGATCCACTGAGTGTTCCTGTTCATGTGTCTATACCAGTAGGCGATTCTATTATGGTTGATCGAGTTCATCGGTCATGTATTATAGTAATTGAGGGTCTCGAGACCCGTGCTGATTTATTACTCCTAAATATGGTGGACTTTGATATTATACTAGGCATGGACTAGCTATATCCATATCATGCTATTTTAGATTGCCATGCCAAGACTGTGACTTTAGCCTGCCGAATTCGCCTCGTATAGAGTGGAAAGGAATTTCAGGTCATACTAGTCGTAATGTTATTTCTTATGTTAAAGCTCAGCGTATGGTTGGAAAGGGATGCTTGGCTTATTTGGCCTATGTCGGTGATTCTAGTGCTGAGGTTCCTTCTATTGACTCTGTGCCTGTGGTTCGCGAATTTCCTGAAGTATTTCCTTCAGACTTACTAGGTATGCCGCCCGATAGGGACATTGATTTTTGCAGGCACTCAGCCCATTTCCATTCCCCCATATCGTATGGCTCCGCTAGAGTTAAAAGAATTGAAGGAGCAGTTGCAAGATTTACTTGAAAAGTGTTTCATTAGACCCAGTGTTTCGCCGTGGGGTGCACCAGTATTAACCCCATGTAGTAAGATATTTACAGCAAGATGTAAAAACTTATATATATTAACAACCAAATATAAGATAATGGCAAGAAATAAAATAAACAAAATAAAGATAGAAAATCCTTTTGAAAGAATAGTTACAATTATAGATAACAATGAGTATAGTTATAATGAATTAGACATAGAAGAAGATTTAGACATAGTAAAAGAAAGATTAAGCACATCAAAAAGATTAAGTTTTGAAGTAGGACAAACATCATCAAATAAAACAAGCACACCAGATAAGGTAGGATATAAAATACCTAAACTTATAGACAATTACCAGGAGAAATAAAACATCATCATTATTACATAACAGGAGTAATGAATGGAAGAAAATACTTAATACTAATAAATACAGGAAAAGAAGAAAATTATATAACAAGATGTCACGACCCAAACCCTGGTCGTGATGGCGCCCAACACAATGCTAGGCAAGCCCGACCATATTATCCCTTAAACCAGCCAGTTATTAATCAAATTAAACTTAAACAGTAAATGATCATATCAAGCGATAAGCGAAATGTAAAACATACAAAATACGATCCCAACCATATCGTGGTGTCACGAGACTGAGCCTCTACAGAATAGCATCCTAATACAAACAAGTCTAGGCAAATAGGAAATCAACAAGATGATAAAGAAGGAGAAAATAGGCTATGCGGACGATGGCAGCTACCTCATAGTCTCCGCAAGAAGTAGATGTGTGCAGGCAGCAACAACAACTCAACCGCTCTCGGGTACCTGTGAATCTGCACCAAAAAGTGCAGGGGAGTGGGATGAGTATATTTCAACTCAGTGAGTAACAATAATAAATAATAACTGAAAGTAAGAACTCCTGTGCTATCACTTAGCAGTTCTAAGGCAACCCTCGCAGGTACGTCATCACTATGGTAGTACTCTGATCTCCAATCCACATCTATCTCTACAAGATTCCAGACTGATCCAACCCTCACTCGTACCCCTACGGTGTACGGCCATCTCATTATATAAAGACACATACCTATGTCTATAATGTATAAGTATTTAAGTAGGTAGTAGGATATGAATATGTTTAATGTTGCAGCGCGCAGCCCGCTCTAATACATATACCGCTGCGGCGTGCAGCCCGCTCCATTTAACGTCGACGACGCTCACTGGGGGTGTATACAGACTTCGGAGGGGATCCCTAGGCCCAAGCACTATAATACTGCGGCGTGCAGCACGATCCACACAAATATTACTGCGGCGTGCAGTCCGATCCAATATATATATATTTATATATCTCTATATAACTATACTACTGTGGCGTGCAGCCCGATCCCATAATATACTCCAGCGCTCACTGAGAATGTATGCAGACTCAGACTCCGAAGGGGCTCCTACAGCCCAAGCGCATTAATATTGTGGCGTGCAGTCCATCCCACAAGTATATTACATGTATATTACATGTATATTACTGCGGCGTGTAGTCCGATCCAATATATATACTGCTGCGGCGTGCAGCCCGATCCAATATAGGTATATATATATTACCTCATAATGGGTCCTCAACCCTATCCCAGTCAGTATATACTTGGCCTCTCAGGCCCAATATAATATATCACAGTGGTTCCTTGACCCTGTCTCAGTCAATATAGACTTGGCCTTTCAGGCGCACTCAGCTAGAACATGGAATTCCACCCTGGGTAATCTCTCTAAATGTACACATCTAATACGGGCTCATATTATGCTATACAGCTAGAGCTACGACTGAGTGTATGTTTCCAACACGATATAAGGGTTACCTAGCTCTATAGGTTCCCTAATGCTCTACAGATTGGCACAAGGCCCCAAACATGGCTATCAGCCGAATTGCACAGTTATAAACTTATTATCAGTCATAACACACAGTATACTATTAGTCGGGAAGGACTAAGTCCAAGTCCCCAATAGCAATGTCACCACGCTCGTCACAAGACGCGTGTCTCATCTCAACATAGCACTGTGAAGTGCTAGTACGGGGTTTCTAACCCTCAGTGCATTGTTTACTACTACCACTCACCTCAAACCGGTAGAAGCTTCAATCCGCCTTGCGCTTGCCTCGCAAATCAATCTCCTCGGATGCCGAATCTGCTCAAAATCATGGAGAATGCATCAATATGTGCTAATTTCATGCAATTCATTCGAAATAACCCAATTTATATCAAAACCCACAAGTTGTCAAAACCCGACTTCTGGTGTGCTTCTCGAAAAATTATAAAAGTTACATATTCGGAACCCTCGTCTCAATACGAGTCTAGGCATATCAAGTTTACCAAATTCGGACTCCATTTGCCCGCTCAAATCGGTATTTTTCTATAATTTTAGGCCTAGGGCTAAAACCCACATTAAATCCTCCATTTTCATAGAAATAATCCATGATTTCATGATAAAAGTGTGTAATTAAACCATGAAACTTACCTCCGACAATATCCCGATAATCTCCCAGCTATTTCCCGTCATTTTCTCACTCTAGAGCTCAACAATGGAGGGTTTTTGCAATGAACCCGTATGTGAAATGTTTCTGGTTTTAATTCACTGCCATGGCAGGTTACTCTACGCGTTCGCGACACGCCTCATGTGAATGCGATGCTCTGCTCAGCCCTCCCATCGCGAACGCGACACCCAGTCACGCATTCGCGAAGCACAGATTTCAACCGCCCGGATTTTCTTCTACACGTCCGCGTCTCCACTCACGCGAACGCGATGCCCAACCCTTCTCACCTACGCGAACGCGTTCCAACTCCACGCGAACGCCAAGCCTCCGATCTTGACCCTACGCGTTCGCGTCCAGACCATCGCAAATGCGATGCATACCCTTGCTGACCTTCGCGGACGCGTGCCCTTCATCGCGAACGCGATGAAGGATTTCCTTCTGTAGACACAGCAGCAATTCAGCTGGTGTCTTAGGCCAAAAATGGTCCGTTTGGACCCCCGAATTCATCCCAAGGCCCCCGGGACCCCAACGAAAACCACCAACATACTCCATAACACAATTCAAACTTTTTCCAATCATAAAAACACCATCTTAAACATCAAAATCACCAATTACGCAAGGATTCAAGCCTAAGTTTCTTCAAAACTTCCGAAATCGAAATTCGAGCAAAAACCCAGCCAAACGACCTCCGAATGACCTGAAATTTTGCAGGCACATCCAAAATCACCTAACGGAGCTACTGCAACTGTTGGAATTCCATTCCGACTCCCGGATCAAAATCTCGCCTACCGTTCGGCTTTCGCCAAAATTCAACCTTGGCCAATTCAAGCCTATTTCTACACCGGACCTCCAAATTTAATTCCGATCGCGCTCCTAGCTCACAAATGACCTCCCGGAGCTGACCGAATCATCAGAATTCGATTCTGAGCTCTTTAACTAAATAGTCAACTCCGGGTTGACTTTCCTAATTAAAGTTTCCTTCAAAAAGGCTATATGCCTCATTTTCAATCCAATTGACTCCTAACTCCCCTGATAGACTCTAACACTGATATAAAAGCATGAAAATATGTAATTACAACATAACGGGGTGGTAATTCCCATGACGACGGGCCGGGTCGTCACATTCTCCCCCTCTTAAGCAAACGCTCGTCCTCGAGCGGGTTAAGAAACATACTTGGAGACTCAAATAGCTGAGGGTATCTGCTCCGCATCTCCTGCTCGACCTCCCAAGTAGCCTCCTCCACGGGCCGACCTCTCCACTGAACCTTAACTGATGCAATCTCCTTCGACCTCAATTTCCTTACCTAGCGGCCCAAAATAGCAATAGGCTCCACATCATATGATAGATCACCATCAAGCTGAATGGTGCTGAAGTCTAATACATGAGACGGATCCCCGATGTACTTTTGGAGCATAAACACATGGAATACTGGATGAACGCTGGATAAGCTGGGTGGCAAGGCTAACTCATATGCCACCTCTCCAACTCTCCTAAGTATCTCAAAAGGAACAATGTACCTGGGACTCAACTTCCCTTTCTTCCCAAACATCATGACACCCTTCATGGGTGAAACCTTCAGCAACACCCTATCACCAACCATGAAATATAACTCTCGAACTCTACGGTTTGCATAACTCTTCTGGTGAGACTGTGCTGTGCGAAGCCTCTCCTGGATCAACTTTGCTCTATCCAGAGTATCCTGAACTAACTCAGTCCCTATCAATCTATCCTCACCAGGCTCAAACCATCCGACGAGAGATCTACACCGTCTGCCATATAATGCCTCGTACGGGGCCATCTGAATACTCGACTGATAGCTGTTGTTGTAGGCAAACTCAGCAAGTGGCAAGAACTCATCCCATGGACCACCAAAGTCAATCACACATGCTCGCAACATATCCTCCAGGATCTGAATAGTGCGCTCAGACTGCCCGTCTGTCCGGGGGTGAAATGCGGTGCTCAACTCAACCCGCGTACCCATCTCTCGCTGAAATGCTCTCCAAAACTAAGAAGTGAACTGAGTGCCTCGGTCAGATATAATAGACAGTGGGAACCCATGCAACCTGACAATCTCTCGAATAAAGATCGCTGTCAACCGCTCCGATGAGTAAGTAGTGCTAACTGGGATGAAATGTGCGGACTTGGTCAGCCGATCAACAATCACCCACACAGGAATCAAACTTCCTCGCTGTCCGAGGGAGTCCAGTAACAAAATCCATGGTGATCCTCTCCCATTTCCTCTCGCGAATGACCATATGCCGAAGAACACCGCCCGGTCTCTGATGCTCATACTTGACCTGCTGGCAATTGAGGCACTTAGCTACATGCCTAACAATATCC
The DNA here is from genome assembly GCA_032618575.1 of Nicotiana noctiflora. Lineage (NCBI taxonomy): Eukaryota > Viridiplantae > Streptophyta > Magnoliopsida > Solanales > Solanaceae > Nicotiana > Nicotiana noctiflora. The sequence continues at coordinate 144,161 of JASVEL010001223.1, read as the reverse complement.
ATCTTCATTCTCCTCCACCAGTAGTGCTGTCTCAAGTCCTGGTACATCTTCGCGGCACCTGGGTGAATAGAGTACCGCGAACTCTATGCCTCCTTAAGTATCAACTCCCGCAAACCATCAACATTGGGCACGCATATACAACTCTGCATCCTCAGAACACCATCACTATCGATAGTCACATCTCTAGCATCATTATGCTGCACTCTGTCCTTAAGGACAAGAAAATGTGGGTCATCATATTGTCGCTCCCTGATGCGATCATATAAGGAAGATCGAGAAACAACACAAGCCCACACTCGACTCAGCTCCGAAATATCCAAACTCACTAGCCTATTGGCTAGGGCCTGAACATCATAAGCGAATGGCCTCTCCCCAACTGGGATGAAAGCTAGGCTGCCCAAATTAACCGCATTCCGCCTCAAAGCATCGGCCACCACATTGGCCTTCCCTGGATGATACAAAATAGTGATGTCATAGTCCTTAAGCAACTCCAACCACCTCCGCTGTCTCAAATTAAGGTCCTTCTGTCTGAATAAGTGCTGGAGGCTGCGATGATCCGTGAACACCTCACATGAGACACCATACAGGTAATGCCCCCAAATCTTCAAAGCATGAACTATGGATGCTAGCTCCAAATCATGAACAAGGTAGTTCTTCTTGTGGGGCTTCAACTGACGAGAAGCATAAGCAATGACCCTACCCTCCTGCATTAACACACAACCAATGCCAACTCTTGAGGCCTCACAAATACACAGTATAAGGGTCTGAAGCTGACGGCAGAATCAAAACTAGTGTTGTGGTCAGTGCTGCCTTGAGCTTCTGAAAGCTCTCCTCGCACTCCTCGGACCATAAGAAAGGAACACCCTTCCGAGTCAATCTAGTCAAGGGTGAAGCAATAGAAGAGAATCCCTGAACGAATCGGCGATAATACCCTGCCAATCCCAGGAAAGCTACGGATCTCAGTAACTGAGGTCGGTCTGGGCCAAATCTGCACTGCCTCGACCTTCCTCGGATCTACCTAATTACCATCACGGGACACCACATGCCCTAAGAATGCCACGGACTCAAGCCAGAACTCACATTTGGAGAACTTGGTATACAGCTTCTCCTCTCTCAATCTCTGCAACACAATACTCAAGTGTCGAGCATGCTCCTCCCGGCTACGAGAGTAGACTAGTATGTCATCAATGAATACGATCACAAATGAATAAAGATAGGGCCTGAAAACACTGTTCATCAGATGCATAAATGCTGCTGGGGCGTTGGTCAGCCCAAAAGACATCACAAGGAACTCATAGTGACCATATCTGGTCCTGAATGCAGGTCTTCATAATGTCGGACTCTCTAATCTTCAGCTGATGGTAGCCTGAACGAAGATCAATCTTCGAGAACACCCTAGCTCCTTGGAGCTGATCAAATAAATCATCAATACAAGGCAGAGGATACTTATTCTTCACTGTTACATTGTTCAGCTGCCTGTAGTCAATACACATTCTCATAGAGACATCTTTCTTCTTAACAAACAGGACCGGTGCACCCCACGGCGACACACTCGGCCGAATGAACCTCTTATCTAGGAGTTCCTGGAGCTGCTCCTTCAATTCCTTCAGCTCAGCTGGTGCCATCCGATACGGAGGAATAGAAATAGGCTGAGTGCATGGCACCAAATCGATCCCAAAATCAATATCCCTGTCCGATGGCATGCCCGACAGGTCTGAGGGAAACACATTAGGAAAGTCTCGCACAGTGGGAACAGAATCAATACTGGGAGTCTGGGCCTCGACCTTCCGCACAAATGCTAAATAAGAGAGACATCCCTTCCGAACCATTCGCTGGGCCTTGAGGAAAGATATTACCCTGCTAGGTACATACTCAGTCGTGCCTCACCACTCAATCCTCTGAATGCCCGGCATAGCCAAAGTGACTGTCTTAGCATGACAGTCCAGAATAGCATGACATGGAGATAGCCAGTCCATGCCCAATATAACATCAAAATCAATCATGCTGAGAAGCAACAGGTCCACTCGGGTCTCTAGACCCCCAATAGTGACCAAACAAGACTAGTATACGTGGTCCACAACAATAGTATCCCCTACCGGGGTAGATACATGCACTGGCAGCTCAAGACTCCCTCGGGTCGTGCCCAAATGAGGAGAAAAATATGTAGACACATAAAAATAAGTAGAACCGGGATCAAACAATACCGAGGCATCTCGGTGGCTGACTGAAATAATACCTGTAATGACAGCATCAGAAGCAACAGCCTCAGATCGGCCCTGAAAAGCGTAGTATCTAGCATGTCCGCCTGATCAGCCTCCCCCTCAAGAGCGACCCCTAGCTGATTGACCCTCACCCCTAGCTGGCGGGGCGGGTGCTGAAGTAGAAGGACCAGATGACGAGGGCTGCCCCCTCTGCTGATAAGATCTGGAAACAAGACGGGGACACTCCATACGGTGGTGCCCAAACTCTACGCACTCGTAGTAACTCCCCGGTGCTGGGGACTGAGACTGATATGGACCCCGGGCGCTGGAGTGGCCAGCTGATAAACTAGGTCGAGATGAGCCCTGAGCAGATGGGGCCTGTGAAGAACTCTGAGCTGGCATGGCACTGAGAGATGGCTGGCTCTGTTGCGAACCCTGATTACCCTGCCCAGAAGACCATCTGTGACGATCTGAGCGACTCGACTGTGAAGATCTGAAAGAACGACCTCGGCTCTGCTGATTCTGGCCTCTAGTCTGAGTGCCACTGGAACTAGCAGCTCCTCGAGGCCTCTTGGCCTCCCTCTCATCCCGCTCCCTGCGACGATCTGTCTTTATGTCGCGAGAAATATCCACAACATCCTCAAATGTACGACTCAAAACCCTCTCCCGTGTCATCAGAATACGAATGGGATAAATGAGGCCATCCACGAAGCGCCCAATTCTCTCTCTGTCGGAATGAACCAACCACGGTGCATATCTGGACAACTCTGTAAACCTGATCTCATACTCTGACACTGACATGTCCCCCTAACGGAGACCCTCAAGCTGCCTATGCATCTCCTCTCTCTGAGATCGAGGCACCCATTTCTCCAAGAACATAGTGGAGAACTCTGGCCATGATAGTGGTGCTTCTCCTGCCGGATTGCGGCACTCATAAGCCTCCCACTAAGCGAAGGCTGGCCCCTGAAACTGAAAGGTAGTGAAAGATACCCCACTAGACTCCAAGATCCCTGCCATACGAAGCATCCGATGGCACTTATCCAGAAAACCTTGGGCGTCCTCACCTGGAGCACCAGTGAACACTGGAGGAGATAACCTGGTGAACCTCTCGAGACGACGCTGCTCATCGTCTGTCATAGCTGGGACCCTGTCCCCTGAATCTGATCTGCTGGCTGAACCGGTACCACAGGCTGAACTAGAGGAGCCTCTAGTGTCTGTAAGCCCTGCACTCCTGGCTCTGGAGTGTGTACTATGGGGGTCTGATGACCACCCCTGATCCCCGATGCAGCTGCTGCAGTAGTAACTGAAACCGCCTGTGCTAGGCCAGTGCAGACTGCTAGTATCTGAGCCAGGGCTCATGTAGACCCGGTATGACAATGGGCATAGCTGGTGCCTGATCTGGTGCTGCTAGCACCTCTGCAACTGGGGGCTGTGGGTCAGCTGGCACTGCCTCAGCTGCCCTAACTCCGCCACGACCACGACCACGTCCTCGGCCTCTAACAGGTGGTAGTGGTGGTCGTCCTCCACGTTCGGATGATCGAGTTCTCGCCATCTGCGAGAGAATAGAATGTCAAAGTTCAGTTCAAGTCAAAAGTAATCGCACGACAAGAATTCCAAGAATTTGAAACTTTTCCTAAAAGGTTTGCAGCCTCCCGAGGATAAGTACAGGCGTCTCCGTACCGATCCACGAGACTCTACCAACCGACTCATGACTCGCGAGACCTGTTAACCTAGGCTCTGATACCAACTTATCACGACCCAAACCCTGGTTGTGATGGCGCTCAACACAATGCTAGGCAAGCCCGACCATATTATCCCTTAAACCAGCCAGTTATTAATCAAATTAAACTTAAAAATAGTAAATGATCATATCAGGTGATAAGCGAAATGTAAAACATACAAAATACGGTCCCAACCATATCGTGGTGTCACGAGACCGAGCCTCTACAGAATAGCATCCTAATACAAACAAGTCTAGGCAAATAGGAAATCATCAAGATGATAAGAGAAGGAGAAAACAGGCTCTGCGGACGCTGGCAGCTACCTCGTAGTCTCCGCAAGAAGTAGATGTGTGCAGGCAGCAACAATAACTCAACCGCTCTCGGGTACCTGTGAATCTGCACAAAAAGTGCAGGGGAGTGGGGTGAGTATATTTCAACTCAGTGAGTAACAATAATAAATAATAACTGAAAGTAAGAACTCCTGTGCTATCACTTAGCAGTTCTAAGGCAACCCTCACAGGTACGTCATCACTATGGTAGTACTCAAATCTCCAATCCACATTAGCTCTACAAGATTCCACACTGATCCAACCCTCACTCGTACCCCTACGGTGTACGGCCATCTCAATATATAAAGACACATACCTATGTCTATAATGTATAAGTATTTAAGTAGGTAGTAGGATATGAATAAGTTTAATGCTGCGGCGTGCAGCCCGCTCCAATACATATACCGCTGCGGCGCGCAACCCGCTCCATTTAACATCGACGGCGCTCACTGGGGGTGTATACAGACTTCGGAGGGGCTCCTTAGGCCCAAGCACTATAATACTGCGGCGTGCAGTCCGATCCAATATATATATATTTATATATTTATACTGCTATATATCTCTATACTGCTGCGGCGTGCAGCCCGATCCCATAATATACACCAGTGCTCACTGAGAATGTGTGCAGACTCAGACTCCGAAGGGGCTCCTACAGCCCAAGCGCAATAATACTGCGGCGTGCAGTCCGTCCCACAAGTATATTACATGTATATTACTGCGGCGTGCAGTCCGATCCAATATATATACTGCTGCGGCGTGCAGCCCGATCCAATATAGGTATATATATATATAATACCACATAATGGGTCCTCGACCCTATCCTAGTCGGTATATACTTGGCCTCTCAGGCCCAATATAATATATCACAGTGGCTCCTTGACCCTGTCTCAGTCAATATAGACTTGGCCTTTCAGGCGCACTCAGCTAGAACAGTGAATTCCACCCTGGGTAATCTCTCTAAATGTACACATCTAGTACGTGCTCATATTATGCTATACAGCTAGAGCTACGACTGAGTGTATGTTTCCAACACGAAATAAGGGTCACCTAGCTCTATAGGTTCCCTAATGCTCTACAGATCGGCACAAGGCCCCATACATGGCTATCAACCCAATTACACAGTTATAAACTTATTATCAGTCATAACACATAGTATACTATTAGTCGGGAAGGACTAAGTCCAAGTCCCCAATAGCAATATCACCACGCTCGTCACAAGACGCGTGTCTCATCTCAACATAGCACTGTGAAGTGCTAGTACGAGGTTTCAAACCCTCAGTGCATTGTTTACTACTACCACTCACCTCAAACCGGTAGAAGCTTCTATCCGCCTTGCGCTTGCCTCGCAAATCAATCTCCTCGGATGCCAAATCTGCTCAAAATCATGGAGAATGCATCAATATGTGCTAATTTCACGCAATTCATTCGCAATAACCCAATTTATATCAAAACCCACAAGTTGTCAAAACCCGACTTTTGGTGCGTTTCTCGAAAAATTATAAAAGTTACATATTCGGAACCCTCGTCTCAATACGAGTCTAGGCATATCAAGTTTACCAAATTCGGACTCCATTTGCCCGCTCAAATCGGTATTTTTCTATAATTTTAGGCCTAGGGCTAAAACCCACATTAAATCCTCCATTTTCATAGAAATAATCCATGATTTCATGATAAAAGTGTGTAATTAAACCACGAAACTTACCTCCGACAATATCCCGATGATCTCCCAGTTATTTCCCATCATTTTCTCACTCTAGAGCTCAACAATGGAGGGTTTTGCAAATGAACCCGTATGTGAAATGTTTCTGGTTTTAATTCACTGCCTGGGTCGATTGCTCTACGCGTTCGCGACACGCCTCACGCGAACGCGATGCTCGGCTCAGCCCTCCCATCGCGAATGCGACACCTAGTCACGCGTTCGCGAAGCACAGATTTCAACCGCCCGGATTTTCTTCTACGCGTCCGCGTCTCCACTCACGCGAAAGCGATGCCCAACCTTTCTCACCTACGCGAACGCGTTCCAACTCCACGTGAACGCGAAGCCTCCGATCCTGACCCTACGCGTTCGCATCCAATCTATCGCGAACACAATGCATACCCTTGCTGACCTTCGCGGACGTGTGCCCTTCATCGCGAACGCGATGAAGGATTTCCTTCTGCAGACACAACAGCAATTCAGCTGCTGTCTTAGGCCAAAAATGGTCCGTTTGGACCCCCGAATTCATCCCGAGGCCCCCGGGACCCCAACGAAAACCACCAACATACTCCATAACACAATTCAAACTTGTTCCAATCATAAAAACACCATCCTAAACATCAAAATCACCAATTACGCGCGGATTCAAGCCTAAGTTTCTTCAAAACTTCCGAAATCGACATTCGAGCAAAAACCCGGCCAAACGACCTCCGAATGACTTGAAATTTTGCAGGCACATCGAAAATCACCTAACGGAGCTACTACAACTGTCGGAATTCCATTCCGACTCCCGGATCAAAATCTCACCTACCGTTCGGTTTTTACCAAAATTCAACCTTGGCCAATTCAAGCCTATTTCTACACCGGACCTCCAAATTCAATTCCGATTGCTCTTCTAGCTCACAAATGACATCCCGGAGCTGACCGAATCATCAGAATTTGATTCCGAGCTCTCTAACTAAATAGTCAACTCCGAGTTGACTTTCCTTATTCAAGTTTCCTTCAAAAAGGCTATATGCCTCATTTTCAATCCAATTCACTCCTAACTCCCCCGATAGACTCTAATACTGATATAAAAGCATGAAAATATTTAATTACAACATAACGGGGTGGTAATTCCCGTGACGACGGGCCGGGTCGTCACACAAGAGAATTAATCACAGAAGATGAGATACTAACTAGTGAAAAATTATACCCCGAATTACCTAAAGGAATGATAACTAGTGAAGAAATAGCGGAAAAAGAAATAATTATAGGAGGAATAATTATGATAATAAGATTTAAAATATACCAAGGAGATACAAATATTATATTAGGAATAAAATGGCTAGAAAAAGTTAAACCATACAACTTAGATAATGAACAACTAATCATACATTATGAAAATAAGAAAGTAACAATAAAAAGAACGATATTATAAATATGAAAATACATATACTAGTAAAAATAATAGTAGAAGGATACTACAATAGATACTACACACCTATGATAGACACAGGATCAGAAGTAAATTTATGTAGATATAATTGTGTCACGACCCCAAATCCGATCGTGATGGCGCCCAGCACATTGCTAAGCCAGCCTGACCAATCAACATCAACAACGGAGCTAGAAGCTCTCTTTAACCCATTTAAGCATTTCAAAATATGAAACAATAGTAATACTTATACTAACAACGGGGAAACCAAGTCCCAAAATATGCTAACTCCCATAGACCGAAGGGTCAAGAGTCATGAGCCTCTACTGAACATGAGTGTATAAAGGTTTACAAGATACCAAGTGCGGAAAGAAAAGTCAATATAAAATCAAAAGACAATAGGAAGGAATATCGGGTCCTGCGGACTCTGCAGCTACCTCGTATATCCCACGAAAGTCGCCTCGAACAGCTACCAGATTACTGCTGAGAGGTACCTGGATCTGCACACAAGGTGCAGGGAGTAAAATGAGTACTGCCAGACTCAGTGGTAATAAACAAGGGTAAGACAGCGCAGATAAGAAATCCGCAATAAAGCACTATGTAAAACTATAATCAGCTACCCTGTCATAGAATCAATATTCACTGTACCTGTACCAACAAATACCAATAAATAGCATAACGGCTAGCAGATGTAGCTAAATGCAATGCAATGCATGATATGACCGCTACGGCGCGTAGCCCGACTCCAATTTTGGGTACCCGTGCTCACTGTGGGGGTTCGGACTCCGGAGGGGCTCCTACAGCCCAAGCACATCTCATAGAGATATTCCTGCGGCGTGCAGTCCGATCCAACATATATCTCGCTGCGGCGTGCAGCCCGATCCACTACTAGTCAGCTAATATGCAGATACAGCCTCGCAGGCTCAAAACTAGTTTTTGAAAACTCTTTTATCATTTTTCAGTTGGAAAACAGTAATATCAAGTTCCAGGGATTGGAATTAGCATAATAACAAAAATAGCTGCGGACTAGTAGGAAACTAGCATGTCTATATGATAAGACAATGATAACGATCCTCGCGAGATCCAATAACTGGCACACGGCCCACATGTATACTCAACCGTCCAAGAAGGAGGTTCCTCGGCTCAAGAGTGGCCATTATCACAATATATATATATATGCAACCATCCGAGAAGGAGGTTCGACGGCTCGAGAATAGCCAATAATACAGTATCAACAAGTCGGACTAAGCCATAGTCCCCAATCACAATCGACCCCGCACTCACAAGAGAGTACGTGTCTCGCCGCTATACAGCGTCACAAAGTGGTATATCGGGGTTTCGAACCCACTGGTCATCACCCACATCTATTACTCACCTCAATACAGCTTGACGACTAGTCCGTGATGCCCTTGCCACGAGAATCAAGCTCCGCACGCGTAGAATCTGATTCAATACGGTAGAAATACAACAAATTAGGCCAATGGGACTACACCCAATCAATACAACTCAATTTACATCAAAATTCCCAAAGTTGTCAAAACCCGACTTTCGGTACGCTTATCGAAAAATCACGAAAGTCACATATTCGGAACCCTCATCTCAATACGAGTCTAAGCATATCAATTTTACCAAATTCGGACTCCATTTGCCCATTCAAACCTTGATTTTCTAAAGTTCAAGCCTAGGGCTAAATCCTCCATAAATTACCCCAAATTCCTCCATTTTCATGATATAATTGCATAATATTATCAATACTAATCATAGTTTAAGTCCATAGTTGATTACCTGATGATTTCCCTTGAATTTCTCTTCAAAATCGCCCAAATCGCCTCTAAAGCCGAGACCCAAATGTGTGAAATGTTCTGAAATTTTTCTAACTTCGGATACACTTAACTTACAGCGATTTTCGCTTCTGCGGAAAAATTTCCCCTCCTACGAGTCCGTATCCGCGACCAAAGGGTCGCTTCAGCGATTCCAGGCCTAGCCGGCCAATTACGCTTCTGCGAGAAAAGGACCGCTTATGCGCGTCCGCTTCCGCGATTAAACTTCCGCTTCTGCGAAGACATCCGCTTCTGCGCACCAGAGTCCGCTCCTGCGGACTCGCCCAGGCGGTCAAGTGTCCGCTTCTGCGGACCTTCCCATTTTCTTCTCGTCCGCTTCTGCGATCACTGGCTCGCACCAGCGATGCCGCTTCAGCGGAAAATGTTCCGCTTCTGTGATGCCAAGCGCTCCTGCGCTCCTCAGTCCGCTCTGCGGACTCGCCTCCGCGCCCACATTTCCGCAGGGGCGAAAATGACAGAACCAGAACTCTTCAACCTGCAATTTCCATGATTTTCTTCCGTTTAACCATCCGAAAACACCCCGAGGCCCCCGGGACATCATCCAAACACACCAACACATCTTAACACCTTATTTGAACTTGCTCCAATCCTCAAAACACGTCTAATAACACCAAAACCCATAATTCACATCAAATCCAAGCCTAAATTCCTTAAAACATTCCGAATTACACATTCAATCAAAAACCCGACCAAACGACGTCCGAATGACCTGAAATTTTGCAGGGCACATCCAAAATCACCTAACGGAGCTACTGCAACTGTCGAAATTCCATTCCGACCCCCGGATCAAAATCTCACCTACCGTTCGGATTTCACCAAAATTCAACCTTAGCCAATTCAAGCCTATTTCTACACCGGGCCTCCAAATTCAATTCCGATCGCTCCCCTAAGTCACAAATCACCTCCCGGAACTAACCGAATCATCGAATCCGATTCCGAGCCCTCTAACCAAATAGTCAACTCCGGGTTGACTTTCCTTATTCAAGTTTCCTTCACAAAGGCTATATGCCTCATTTCCAATCCCAATCACTCCTAACTCACCCGATAGACTCTAACACTGATATAAAATCATAAAACATGTATTTACAACATAACGGGGTGGTAATTCCCGTGACGACGGGCCGGGTCGTCACATTCTCCCCTCTTAAGCAAACGCTCGTCCTCGAGCGGGTCAAGAATCATACCTGAAGTCTCAAACAAGTGAGGATATCTGCTCCGCATCTCCCGCTCGATCTCCCAAGTGGCCTCCTCCACGGGTCGACCTCTCCACTGAACCTTAACCGATGCAATCTCCTTAGACCTCAATTTTCTCACCTGACGTCCCAAAATGGCAATAGGCTCCACATCATAGGATAGATCACCATCAAGCTGAATGGTACTGAAGTCTAATACATGAGACGGATCTCCAATGTACTTCCGGAGCATAGACACATGGAATACCGGATGAACGCTGGATAAGCTGGGCGGCAAGGCCAACTCATATGCCACCTCTCCAACTCTCCTAAGTATCTCAAAAGGACCAATGTACCCGGGACTCAACTTTCCTTTCTTCCCAAACCTCATGACACCCTTCATAGGTGAAATCTTCAACAATACTCTGTCACCAACCATGAAAGACAACTCTCGAACTCTACGGTCCGCATAACTCTTCTGACGAGACTGTGCTGTACGAAGCCTCTCCTGGATCAACTTTGCTCTATCCAGAGCATCCCGGACTAACTCAGTCCCTATCAATCTAACCTCACCAGGCTCAAACCATCCCACGGGGGATCTACACCGCCTGCCATACAACGCCTCATACGGGGCCATCTGAATACTCCACTGATAACTGTTGTTGTAGGCAAACTCAGCAAGTGGTAGGAACTCATTCCACAAACCACGAAAATCAATCACACAAGCTCGCAACATATCCTCCAAGATCTGAATAGTGCGCTCAGACTGCCCATATGTCTGGGGTGAAATGTTGTACTCAACTCAACCCGTGTACCCATCTCTCGCCGAAATGCTCTCCAAAACTGAGAAGTGAACTGAGTACCCCTGTCGGATATGATAGACACTGGAACTCCATGCAACCGAACAATCTCTCGAATAAAGATCGCTGCCAACCGCTCCGATGAGTAGGTAGTACTAACTGGAATGAAGTGAGCTGACTTGGTCGGTCTATCCACAATCACCCATACAGAATCAAACTTCCTCGCCGTCCGAGGGAGTCCAGTAACAAAGTCCATAGTGATCCTCTCCCATTTCCACTCAGGAATAACAATGCGCTGAAATACACCACCGGGCCTCTGATGCTCGTACTTAACCTGCTGACAGTTGAGGCACCGTGCTACATGTCCGACAATGTCCATTTTCATCTTTCTCCACCAATAGTGCTGTTTCAAATCTTGATACATCTTAGCGGCTCCTGGATGGATAGAATACCGCGAGCTATGGGCCTCTTCCAGAATCAACTCACGAAGGCCATCAACATTGGGCACGCATATCCGGCCCTGCATCCTCAATACGCCGTCACTATCAATGGTGACATCTCTAGCATCATCATGCTGAACTCGGTCCCTAAGGACAGCCAAATGTGGATCATCATACTGGCGCTCACGAATACGATCATATAGAGATGACCGAGATACAACACAAGCCAATACCCTGCTGGGCTCCGAAATATCTAACCTCACTAGCCGATTGACTAGCACCTGAACATCATAAGCAAATGGCCTCTCCTCAGCTGGAATATATGCCAAGCTCCCCACACTGACCGCCTTCCGGCTCAAAGCATCGGCCACCACATTGGCCTTCCCCGGATGATATAATATAGAAATGTCATAATCCTTCAGCAACTCTAGCCATCTCCGCTGTCTCAAATTAAGGTTTTTCTGTTTGAACAAGTGCTGGAGACTACGATGGTCGGTATACACCTCACAAGACACACCGTACAAATAGTGCCTCCAAATCTTCAAGGCATGAACAATGGCGGCTAGCTCCAAGTCATGAACAGGATAGTTCTTCTCATGCAGCTTCAACTGCCGAGAAGCATAAGCAATTACCTTTCCTTCCTGCATCAACACACAACCTATCCCCACTCTCGAGGCATCACAATAAACGGTATATGAACCTGAAGCTGATGGCAATACTAACACTGGAGCTGTGGTCAAAGCTGTCTTGAGCTTCTGAAAGCTCTCCTCGCACTCATCCGACCACACGAATGGTGCACCCTTCCGGGTCAATTTAGTCAATGAAGAAGCAATGGATGAAAATCCCCGAACAAACCGGCGATAATACCCCGCCAAGCCAAGAAAACTCCTGATCTCTGTAGCTGAGGACGGTCTAGGCCAACTCTGCACCGCCTCTATCTTTTTCTGATCAACCTGAATACCATCACGAGACACCACATGTCCCAGAAATGCTACGGACACGAGCCAAAACTCGCACTTGGAGAATTTAGCATATAGCTTCTCCTCTCTCAATCTCTGCCAACACAATACTCAAATGCTGAGCATGCTCCTCCCGACTACGGGAGTAGACTAGAATGTCATCAATGAACACAATCACAAATGAATCCAAATAAGGCCTGAACACACTGTTCATCAGATGCATAAATGCTGCTGGGGCGTTGGTCAGCCCAAATGACATCACAAGAAACTCATAATGACCATACCGGGTCCTGAATGCAGTCTTCACAATATCCGAGTCCCTGATCTTCAGCTGATGATAGCCTGAACGAAGATCGATCTTAGAAAACACCCTTGCACCCTGTAATTGGTCAAACAAATCATCTATGCGCGGTAGAGGGTACTTGTTCTTCACTGTCACTTTGTTCAATTGCCTATAATCAATACACATTCGCATGGAACCATCTTTCTTTTTAACAAATAATACCGGCGCACCCCACGGAGACACACTAGGGCGGATGAAACCCTTATCCAGGAAGCTCCTGAAGTTGCTCTTTCAGTTCTTTCAACTCAGCTGGTGCCATCCGGTAAGGAGGAATGGATATGGGCTGAGTGCCCGGCACTAAGTCAATGCCAAAATCAATATCCCTGTCCGGCGGCATGCCCGGCAGGTCTGAGGGGAATACATCTGGGAAATCCCTCACAACATGTACAGAATCAATGCTAGGAGACTCGGCTCCCACATCTCTCACAAAATCTAAGTACGATAAACACCCTTTTTCAACCATTTTCTGAGCCTTTAAGAACGAAATAACACGGCTAGGGACGAAATCGGTCGAACCCCGCCACTCAATCTGAGAAATACCAGGAATGGCCAACGTAACTGTCTTAGCATGACGGTCCAATATAGCATGGTACGGAGACAACCAGTCCATACCCAATATAACATCAAAGTCCACCATACCCAACAATAACAAATCTGCCTGGGTCTCCAGACCCCCAATAGATATAACACAGGATCTATAGACATGATCCACAATAATCGTATCACCCACGGGGGTGGATACATGAACAGGTAAATCAAGACTACCACGAGTCGCACCCAAATGATGTGCAAAATAAGAGGACACGTAAGAATATGTGGACCCCGGATCAAATAGAACAGAGGCATCTCTGTGACAGACAGAAATGATACCTGTAATCACAGCATCGGAGGCAACTGCATCACGCCTGTCGGGAAGTGCATAGAACCGTGCCTGGCCTCCACCAGATCTCTCCTCGCCCCTGGGGCGACCACGAGAAGACTGACCTCCACCTCTACTAGACTGAGATGGTGCTGAAGAGGAGGGCTGATCCCTCTGCTGAGTCCTGCCCCTACTTAGTCGAGGGCAATGTCTCCTCATGTGGCCAAACTCACCACACTCACAACATGCACCGGGCGCCGGAGAAGTAGGTGCTGCACTCGGGCCGGGAGGGCACTAAGTGATGACCGACCCTCTGCTGAAATCCCTATCGACCACGACCATAGAAGAACCTCCGCTCCGCTCCGGGCGGCCTCGAATGAGAAGGTCTAGATGAGCGACCTCCGCTCTCTGTCGGGAATGCCCTCTAGATGGAGCACCATTGAAACCGCCGAACCACGAGGCCTCTTGGCCTCCCGCTCTCTCTCTCTCTCGGCGACGATCCGCCTCAATGGAGCGTGCCATATCAGCTACTTGCTCAAACGATGATGACAGAACTCGCTCGCCGGTCATAAGAATACGGATAGAGTAGTTGAGGCCATCAATGAACCTCCCGATCCTCTCCCTATCAGGTGGGGATCATCCATGTGGCATGCCTAGCCAACCGAGTGAATCTAAGCTCATACTCTGGGTCACGGACATGTCACCCTGAATCAACCACTCGAATTGGCGACGTAGCTCCTCGCGACGAGACCGAGGTACATATTTCTCTAGAAAGAGAGTAGAGAACTCCTGCCATGTGAGAGGTGCTGCTCTTGCAAGCCTACGCCTCTCAAACTCCTCCCACCAATCAAATGCGGGACCGGTGAACCGAAATGTAGTAAATGAAACTCCGCCGGACTCGAGAATACCGGCCGTACGCGGTGTCTTCTGACACTTATCCAAGAAACCCCGGGCATCCTCGCCCTCAACGCCACTGAAATGGGGTGGCTAAAGTCTACCAAATCTCTCAAGACGACGCTGCTCGTCATCGGGCATAACCTCAACCATATGCTCTGGAGCTGGAGCTGGTGTTGTTGGAGGAATAACCGGTGCAACCACCTGAGCGGGGACCGCCTCTGGCGTCTGAAGTCCCTGAACAACCGGCTCCGGTGTGCGAGCTGCAGGGGTCTACTGACCACCCCCTGACTGAGATGTCGCTACAGTAGCGGTAGCTGAAACTACCTGAGCCAATCCGGAACACACCGATAATATCCGAGCAAGAGTCTCCCGAAGACCGGGAATAGCAATAGATATAGTCCGGCCCTGAACTGGGACCGCTGGAGCATCAACCACTGGGGGCTGCTCTTGAACCGGTACAACGGGCGGGTCAGCTGGCACTGCCTCAGCCGCCCTACCTCTAACTCTAGCACGACCGCGCCCACGACCTCTAACAGGTGGCAATGGAGGTCGTCCACCTCGTCCTGATGCTCGCGTTCTCGCCATCTGCGAGAGAATAGAATATAGAAGTTCAGTTCTCAGGACAACAAGATCGCACGACAGAGTTCAAGAAAAGTGAAGTTTTCCTAAAGGTTCGCAGCCTCCCGAGGATAAGTACGGGCGTCCCCGTACCGATCCACAAGACTCTACTAACCGGCTCAAGACTCATGAGGCCTAGTAAACCTAGGCTCTGATACCAACTTGTCACGACCCCAAATCCGGTCGTTATGGTGCCCAGCACATTGCTAAGCCAGCCTGACCAATCAACATCAACAACGGAGCTAGAAGCTCTCTTTAACCCATTTAAGCATTTCAAAATATGAAACAATAGTAATACTTATACTAACAACGGGGAAACCAAGTCCCAAAATATGCTAACTCCCATAGACCGAAGGGTCAAGAGTCATGAGCCTCTACTGAACATGAGTGTATAAAGGTTTACAAGATACCAAGTGCGGAAAGAAAAGTCAATACAAAATCAAAAGACAATAGGAAGGAATATCGGGTCCTGCGGACTCTGCAGCTACCTCGTATATCCCACAGGATGTCGCCTCGCACAGCTACTGGATCACTGCTGAGAGGTACCTGGATCTGCACACAAGGTGCAGGGAGTAAAATGAGTACTGCCGGACTCAGTGGTAATAAACAAGGGTAAGACAGCGCAGATAAGAAATCCGCAATAAAGCACTATGTAAAACTATAATCAGCTACCCCGTCATAGAATCAATATTCACTGTACCTGTACCAACAAATACCAATAAATAGCATAACAGCTAGCAGGATGTAGCTAAATGCAATGCAATGCATGATATGACCGCTACGACGCGTAGCCCGACTCCAATTTTGGGTACCCGTGCTCACTGTGGGGGTTCAGACTCCGGAGGGGCTCCTACAGCCCAAGCACATCTCATAGAGATATTCCTGCGGCGTGCAGTCCGATCCAACATATATCTCGCTGCGGCGCGCAGCCCGATCCACTACTAGTCGGCTAATATGCAGATACAGCCTCGCAGGCTCAAAAGTAGTTTTTGAAAACTCTTTTATCATTTTTCAGTTGGAAAACAGTAATATCAAGTTCCAGGGATTGGAATTAGCATAATAACAAAAATAGCTGCGGACTAGTAGTAAACTAGCATGTCTATATGATAAGACAATGATAACGATCTTCGCGGGATCCAATAACTGGCTCACGGCCCACATGTATACTCAACCGCCCAAGAAGGGGGTTCCTCGGCTCAAGAGTGGCCATTATCACAATATATATATATATATATGCAACCATCCAAGAAGGAGGTTCAACGGCTCGAGATTAGCCAATAATACAGTATCAACAGGTGGGACTAATATATATATAGTCTCAAGTTCATGATCGACCCCGCACTCTCAAGAGTGTGCGTGTCTCGCCGCTATACAACATCACAAAGTGGTATACCGGGGTTTCGAACCCGCTGGTCATCACCCACATCTATTACTCACCTCAATACAGCGCGACGACTATTCCGCAATGCCCTTGCCACGAGAATCAAGCTCCGCACGCGTAGAATCTGATCCAATACAGTAGAAATACAACAAATTAGGCCAATGGGACTACACCCAATCAATACAACTCAATTTACATCAAAATTCCCAAAGTTGTCAAAACTCGACTTTCGGTACGCTTATCGAAAAATCACGAAAGTCACATATTCGGAACCCTCATCTCAATACGAGTCTAAGCATATCAATTTTACCAAATTCGGACTCCATTTGCCCATTCAAACCTTGATTTTCTAAAGTTCAAGCCTAGGGCTAAATCCTCCATAAATTACCCCAAATTCCTCCATTTTCATGATATAATTGCATAATATTATCAATACTAATCATAGTTTAAGTCCATAGTTGATTACCCGATGATTTCCCTTGAATTTCTCTTCAAAATCGCCCAAATCGCCTCTAAAGCCGAGACCCAAATGTGTGAAATGTTCTGAAATTTTTCTAACTTCTGATACACTTACTTACAGCGATTTTCGCTTCTACGGAAAAATTTCCGCTCCTACGAGTCCGTATCCGCGACCAAAGGGTCGCTTCAGCGATTCCAGGCCTAGCCGGCCAATTACGCTTCTGCGAGAAAAGGACCACTTATGCGCGTCCGCTTCCGCGATTAAACTTCCGCTTCTGCGAAGACATCCGCTTCTGCGCACCAGAGTCCGCTCCTGCGGACTCGCCCAGGCGGTCAAGTGTCCGCTTCTGCGGACCTTCCCATTTTCTTCTCGTCCGCTTCTGCGATCACTGGCTCGCACCAGCGATGCCGCTTCAGCGGAAAATGTTCCGCTTCTGCGATGCCAAGCACTCCTGCGCTCCTCAGTCCGCTCCTGCGGACTCGCCTCCGCGCCCACATTTCCGCAGGGGCGAAAATGACAGAACCGGAACTCTTCAACCTGCAATTTCCATGATTTTCTTCCGTTTAACCATCCGAAAACACCCCGAGGCCCCGGGACCTCATCCAAACACACCAACACATCTTAACACCTTATTCGAACTTGCTCCAATCCTCAAAACACGTCTAATAACAGCAAAACCCATAATTCACATCAAATTCAAGCCTAAATTCCTTAAAACATTCCGAATTACACATTCAATCAAAAACCCGACCAAACAACGTCCAAATGACCTGAAATTTTGCAGGCACATCCAAAATCACCTAACGGAGCAACTGTCGAAATTCCATTCGGACCCCCGGATCAAAATCTCACCTACCGTTCGGATTTCACCAAAATTCAACCTTAGCCAATTCAAGCCTATTTCTACACCGGGCCTCCAAATTCAATTCCGATCACTCCCCTAAGTCACAAATCACCTCCCGGAACTAACCGAATCATCAGAATCCGATTCCGAGCCCTCTAACCAAATAGTCAACTCCGGGTTGACTTTCCTTATTCAAGTTTCCTTCACAAAGGCTATATGCCTCATTTCCAATCCCAATCACTCCTAACTCACCCGATAGACTCTAACACTGATATAAAATCATAAAACATGTATTTACAACATAACGGGGTGGTAATTCCCATGACGACGGGCCGGGTCGTCACAAATTGCCTACCAGAAGAGAAATGGGAAACACCCTTACCAGTAACATGATTTAATAATGAAGGAAGCATAATTACCCACAAATCAAAAAAATATAAAAATACAAATATGGGATAAAATACTCACTATAGAAGAAATATACAATTTTGAATTACCCACAAGAGATATTTTACTAGAAATACCATTCTTAGATAAATTATACCCACACGTAATAACTAAAACACATTGGTGGTTTACAACACCATGTAAACAAAAAATAGGAGCAAAAAGAGTTCTAAAAAAGAAAAGAAAAGCAACTGATTGGATAAAAGGAAGTGCAAAAATAACACAAAAATTAGAAAATGAAAAAGAAGATACTAATAAAATAGAATTAATCATTTTTTCAATAAATACAGTTAAAATAATTCAAGAAAAACTAGAACCATTATATAGTGAAAACCCCTTACAAGGTTGGGAAAAACATAAAACAAAGGTAAAAATAGAGCTAATTGATGAAAATAGTATAATAACACAAAAACCTTTAAAATACAATTTCAAAGATTTAAATGAATTTAAAATGCACATTGACGAATTACTAGAACAAGGTTACATACAAGAAAGTAATAGTAAACATAAAAGTCCAGCATTTATAGTAAATAAACATAGTGAACAAAAAAGAGGAAAAAGTAGAATGGTTATTGATTATAGAAATCTAAATGCAAAAACTAAGACATATAATTACCCAATACCAAATAAAATATTAAAAATAAGACAAATCCAAGGATATAACTATTTTAGTAAATTTGATTGTAAATCGGGATTTTACCACTTAAAGTTAGAAGAAGAATCCAAGAAACTAACAGCATTTACTGTATCCCAAGGATTTTATGAATGGGACGTATAACCTTTCGGATATAAAAATGCACCATGTAGATATCAACATTTTATGGATAACTATTTCAAACAACTAGAAAATTGCATAATATATATTGATGATATATTATTATATTCAAAAACACAAGATGAGCATATAAAATTATTAGAAAAATTTATACATATTATAGAAATATCGGGAATAAGCCTAAGTAGAAAAAGGCAGAAATAATGAAAAATCAAATAGAATTTCTAGGAATAGAAATAGATAAAAGTGGAATTAAAATACAAACTCATATAGTACAAAAGATAATAAATTCAAATGAACAATTAGATACAAAAAAGAAATTACAATCATTTTTAGGATTAGTAAACAAAGTAAGAGAATATATACCAAAATTAGCATAGACTCTAAAACCATTGCAGAAAAATCTAAAAAAGGATATAGAGTATCACTTTAGTGAAGAAGATAAAAAACAAGTAAGAAAAGTTAAACAAATATGTAAAAATCTACCAAAACTATACTCCCCAGATGAAAATAAAAAATTTTCATATATAGTAGAATCAGATGCAAGTGAAAAAAGCTATGGAGGAGTATTAAAATACAGGTATGATAAAGAAAAAAATAGAACATCATTGTAGGTTTTATTCAGGAACATTCACAAACCCGGAGATAAAATGGGAAATCAATAGAAAGGAATTATATGCAGTATATAAATGTTTATTGGCATTTGAACCATATATTGTATATAATAAGTTTATTATAAGAACGGATAATACACAAGTAAAATGGTGGCTAACCAGGAAGATACAAGATTCAGTTACAACAAAGGAAATACGGAGGCTTGTATTGAATATACTGAATTTTACATTTACAATTGAAGTAATTTGTGACGACCCAAAGGGTCATCACTTGTCTTATTAATCATTTCGAGCTTCTGAGGTCTTGAAAACCTCATTCTATGTCGTCTCGATTTACGTGCACGATCCGAGCATGTAGCCGGAAAGATTTTGTGATAGAAAATATGAATTCTATGAGAAATTTGGATAAAAATGATATTAATATTGATATGGTTGACTTCGGTCAATATTTTTGGTAAACAGACCCGGACCCGAAATTGGATGGTCCCGAAAGGTCCGTAGGAAAATATGGGACTTGGACATGTGTCCGGAGTCGAATTCTGAGGCCTAGAGCCCAAGTTATGAATTTTTCTGTGAAATTGTTTTTGATGTAATTGTTAAAGGAAAATGAATTAAATGACGTTGGTATCGGGCTCGTATTTTGGTTCCAACGCCCGGTACGAGTCTTAAATATTATATATGTGCTTTCTGCAAAGTTTGATGACATTTGGATGTCGTTTGATATGTTTTGGACCTTGAGTTCCAAGTTTGAAAGTTTTGAAAACCAAAAGTATGAAAATCATGAACTTGAGGCTTGATTTGATGAAAACGATGTGATATTGGCGATGTGATCGCACGAACAAGTTCATAAATGTGTTTTTGATGTTGTGTACATGTTTGGTTTGGAGCCCGGGGGGCTCGGGTAAAGATTTGGTAGGCCATTGGATCAATTTCTGAATTTCTGCACTGCTGGTTTTTCACCCAGCTGTTGTCTTCGCATTTGCGAAGATTTTCTCGCAATTGCGAGAGGTCCCAGGCTGGCCCTAGTTCGCAAATGCGAACCATACTTCGCAAATGCGAAGTGGGCAGGGTTGGGCATAGGTTCGCAAATGCGAACAATACTTCGCAATTGCGAAGTTGACAGTGATCAACCCAAGTTCGCAAATGCGAACTTATGGTCGCAATTGCGACAACCCCAGTGATCCAGCCATGTTCGCAAATACAAATGTTCGCAAATGCGAACATCCCAGCCATTGCCTTGGCTTCGCACATGCGAACAAAATTTCGCAAATGCGAACTTCCCATCCTTAGCTTACTTTTCAAACTCCAGAAATTGGTCGGGGTTCGCAATTGCGAACCCATTTTCGCAAATGCGAACACAGAGACCTGTAAATCACGATTTCCAGCTTCATTTTTCACATTTCACAACCCAAAAACATACATTGGCAATTTTTCACGAACTCCTTCATCTTCAAAGCAATGGTAAGTCACTTTTTACTTAATTCTTTCAATTCCTACCAACATTAAATATGTTTTTCAATAGAAATCAAAGGTTTTCATGGTATAATTTCTTGTTTTTGGTAAAATATAGGGTTTTTCATGAATTGGGAAATTGGACCTCGAATTGAGGTCCGATCTTGAAACAAATCATATATTGAACTCGTGGGGGAATGGGTAACCGGATTTTGGTCCGAACCCCGAGTTCCGACCATGTGGGCCCGGGGTCGAAATTCACTATTCCGGGCAGAATGTGTAAAAATTGTAATTGGCCTTATGAATTAGTTTGTTGAGTAGTATTGATGATATTAAATCAATTATGTATAGATACGATTGGATTGGAGCCAAATTTGAAAGGAAAAGGCATTGCCACAGATTGAATTGTTCGTAAACATTTGAGGTAAGTGTTTGTTCTATCCTAGCTTGAGGGAATATGATTATGTGCTATGTGCTATGTGATCGAGTGCGGTGTATGGGCTGTGGTGATGAGCATCCATACACTGGCGTCTAGTATGACCGCGAGTCGTTGTTAATACTGGTTGTGAGACATATTTGAAGATAAATTGTTGAACCCTTGCCGGGTTGTAGAATTGCTATTGATTTCCCTTGCCGGGACTTTGTTGAAAAGATTATTGTGTCCCTTGTAGGGATGGTTCATGATTTGTTGTTTTCATTCCTTGCCCTTAACTGTGATTGTTATTTGGGTGAGGAAGAGTGATAATGCACGAAGGGTGATGCCGTGCCTTGATTTATTATTTATGCACGAAGGTTAATGCCGTGCCTTGATATTGATTATGCACGAAGGTGTCACGACCCCAAATCTGGTCGTGATGGCGCCCAGCACATTGCTAAGCTAGCCTGACCAATAAATAACAATAACGGAGCTAGAAGCTCTCTCTTTAGCCCATTTAAGCATATCAAATCACGAAGCAACAGCGATACATAACACGAAAACGGGGAACCAAGTCCCATAATACACCAACTCCCATAGACCGAAGGGTCAAGAGTCATGAGCCTCTAATGAACAAAAGTGTATAATAGTTTACAAGATACCAAGTACGGAAAGAAACATCAATACAGAGTCAAAAGACAATAAGAAGGAATATCGGGTCCTGCGGACTCTGCAGCTACCTCGTATATCCCACAAATGTCGCCTCGCACAACTACTGGATCACTGCTGAGAGGTACCTGGATCTGCACACAAGGTGCAGGGAGTAAAATGAGTACTGCCAGACTTAGTGGTAATAAACAAGGGTAAGACAACGCAGATAAGAAATCCGCAATAAAGCACTATGTAAAGCTGTAATCAAATACCCTGTCACAGAATCAATATCAACTGTACATGTACCAACAAGTACCAGCAAAACAGTATAATAGCTAGCAGATGTAGCTAAATGCAATGCAATGCATGATATGACCGCTACAGCGCGTAGCCCGATCCAATTTGGGTACCCATGCTCACTGTGGGGGTTCAGACTCCGTAGGGGCTCCTACAGCCCAAGAACAATATCACTGCGGCGTGCAGTCCGATCCAACATATATACCGCTGCGGCGCGCAGCCCGATCCACTACTAGTCAGCTAATATGCAAATACAACCTCGCAGGCTCAAAAGTAGATTTGAAAACATCTTTTATCATTTTTCAGTTGAAAACAGTAATGTCAAGTTCCAGAGATTGGAAATAGCATGATAACAGAAATAGCTACGGTCTGGTAGTAACTAACATGTCAATATGATAAGACAATGATAACGATCCTCGCGGGATCTAATAACTGGCTCACGGCCCACAAGTAAACTCGACCACCCAAGAAGGGGGTTCAACGGCTCAAGAGTAGCCAATATCACAGTATAGTATGCAACCATCCGAGAAGGAGGTTCGACGGTTCAAGAATAGCCTAATATCATAACACAGTATCAGTAGGTCGGACTAATCTATAGTCTCCAGCTCATGATCGACCCCGCACTCTCAAGAATGTGCGTGTCTCGCCGTTATACAGCGTCACAAAGTGGTATACCGGGGTTTCGAACCCGCTGGTAATCACCCACATCTATTACTCACCTCAATACAGCGCGACGACTATTCCGCAATGCCCTTGCCACGAGAATCAAGCTCCGCACGCGTAGAATCTGATCAAATACGGTAGAAATACAACAAATTAGGCCAATGGGACGACACCCAATCAAAACAACTCAATTTACATCAAAATTCCCAAAGTTGTCAATACCCGACTTTCGGTACGCTTCTTCAAAAATCACGAAAGTCACATATTCGGAATCCTCATCTCGATACGAGTCTAGGCATATAAAATTTACCAAAATCCGACTCCATTTGCCCACTCAAATCGGTGTTTTTCTTCAATTTAGGCCTAGGGCTCAAACCCACCTTTAATCTTCCATTTACAGAAATTTAACCAAGGATTTCATGTTAAAATGATGTAATTAAGCCACAAAACTTACCTCCAACGAAACCCCGATGATTCCCCAGCAATCTCCCGTCAACTTCTTCTCTTGGAACTCAAAAATGGAGGTTTTGGGTATTAAACCCGCGACTAACCAGTTCTGGTTTTAACTTCACTGCCAGCCTATTTTCTTCATCGCGTTCGCGACACCTCTCACGCGAATGCGATGCCTTAACCCCCTTTTTCATCGCGAACGCGACACACATTCACGCGTCCGTGAAGGTCAACTCCCCAGCGTCCGGACTTTTCCTCTACGCGAACGCGTAGTCTCTCACGCGAACGCGTGGCTTCGCCTCATCCTTCTTCGCGATTGCGGCCTAACTCCACGCGAACGCGATGCGTTCCAACTCCCTCATACGCGAACGTGTTACCATCCCACGTGAACGCGATGGTCACCCGGCCCCAGCCTACGCAAACGCGGCATAGCCCTCGCGAACGCGAAGGCTAAAATTTCGCCCAGTGATCTGCAATTTACAGCAGACCATTTCTTGTTTCAAAGTGCCGGATGATGGTCCGGATTCACCCCGAGGCCCCCAGGACCCCAACAAAAACCACCAACATACTCCAAAATACGATACGAACTTGTTCCAAGCATAAAAACACCATCCTAAACATCAAAATCACCAATTACACACGGATTCAAGCCTAAGTTTCTTCAAAACTTCCGAATTACACATTCCATCAAAAACCCGACCAAACGACGTCCGAATGACCTGAAATTTTGCGGACATATCCAAAATCACATAACGAAGCTACAGGAATTGTTGGAATTCCATTCCGACTCCCGGATCAAAATCTCACCTACCGTTTGGATTTCGCCAAAATTCAACATTAGCCAATTCAAGCCTATTTCTACACCAGACCTCCAAATTCAATTCCGATTGCTCCTCTAAATCACAAATCACCTCCCGGAACTCACCAAATCATCAGAATCCAATTCCGAGCCCTCTAACCAAATAGTCAACTCCGGGTTGACTTTCCTTATTCAAGTTTCCTTCAAAAAGGCTATATGCCTCATTTTCAATCCAATTCACTCCTAACTCACCCGATAGACTCTAACACCGATATAAAATCATAAAACATGCAATTTCAACATAACGGGGTGGTAATTCCCATGACGACATGCTGGGTCGTCATATTCTCCCCCTCTTAAGCAAACGCTCATCCTCGAGCGGGTCTAGAAACATACCTGAAGTCTCAAACAAGTGAGGATATCTGTTCTGCATCTCCCGCTCGATCTCCGAAGTGGCCTACTCCACGGGTCGACCTCTCCACTGAACCTTAACTGATGCAATCTCCTTAGACCTCAATTTTCTTACTCGACGTCCCAAAATGGCAATAGGCTCCACATCATAGGATAGATCACCATCAAGCTGAATGGTGCTGAAGTCTAATACATGAGACGGATCTCCAATGTACTTCCGGAGCATAGACACATGGAATACCTGGATGAATGCTGGATAAGCTGGGCGGCACGGCCAACTCATATGCCACCTCTCCAACTCTCCTAAGTATCTCAAAAGGACCAATGTACCTGGGACTCAACTTTCCTTTCTTCCCAAACCTCATGACACCCTTCATAGGTGAGATCTTCAACAATACTCTGTCACCAACCATGAAAGACAACTCTCGAACTCTACGGTCCGCATAACTCTTCTGACGAGACTGTGTTGTACGAAGCCTCTCCCGGATCAACTTTGCTCTATCCAGAGCATCCTGGACTAACTCAGTCCCTATCAATCTAACCTCACCAGGCTCAAACCATCCCACGGGGAATCTACACCGCCTGCCATACAATGCCTCATACGGGGCCATCTGAATACTCGACTGATAACTGTTGTTGTAGGCAAACTCAGCAAGTGGTAGGAACTCATCCCACGAACCACCAAAGTCAATCACACATGCTCGTAACATATCCTCCAAAATCTGAATAGTGCGCTCAGACTGCCCGTCTGTCTGGGGGTGAAATGTTGTACTCAACTCAACCCGCGTACCCATCTCTCGCTGAAATGCTCTCCAAAATGGAGAAGTGAACTGAGTACCCCTGTCGGATATGATAGCCACTGGGACCCCATGCAATCTAACGATCTCCCGAATGAATATCTCAGCTAACCGCTCTGAGGAGTACATAGTACACACAGGAATGAAATGAGCTGACTTGGTCGGCCTATCCACAATCACCCAAACAGAATCAAACTTCCTCGCTGTCCGAGGGAGTCCAGTAACAAAGTCCATAGTGATCCTTTCCCACTTACACTCGGGAATATCAATGCGCTGAAATACGCCACCGGGCCTTTGATGCTCATACTTAACCTGCTGACAGTTGAGGCACCGTGTTACATGTCTAACAATGTCCATCTTCATCTTTATCCACCAATAATATTGTCTCAAGTCTTGGTACATCTTCGCGGCTCCTGGATGGATAGAATACCGCGAGCTATGGGCCTCCTCCAGAATCAACTCACGAAGGCCATCAACATTGGGCACACATATCCGGCCTTGCATCCTCAATACGCCGTCACTATCAATGGTGACATCTCTAGCATCATCATGCTGAACTCTGTCCCTAAGGACAGCCAAATGTGGATCATCATACTGGCGCTCACGAATACGATCATATAGAGATGACCGAGATACAACACAAGCCAATACCCGGCTGGGCTTCGAAATATCTAACCTCACTAGCCGATTGGCTAGCACCTGAACATCATAAGGAAATGGCCTCTCCTCAGCTGGAATATATGCCAAGCTCCCCATACTGACCGCCTTCCGGCTCAAAGCATCAGCCACCACATTGGCCTTTCCCGGATGATATAAAATAGTGATGTCATAATCCTTAAGCAACTCAAGCCATCTCCGCTGTCTCAAATTAAGGTCTTTCTGTTTGAACAAGTGCTGGAGACTACGATGGTCGGTATACACCTCACAAGACACGCCGTACAAATAGTGCCTCCAAATTTTCAAGGCATGAACAATAGCGGCTAGCTCCAAATCATGAACGGGATAGTTCTTCTCATGTGGCTTCAACTGCCGAGAAGCATAAGCAATCACCTTACCTTCCTGCATCAACACACAACCTATCCCCACTCTCGAGGCATCACAGTAAACAATATATGAACTTGAAGCTGATGGCAATACTAACACAGGAGCTGTGGTCAAAGCTCTCTTGAGCTTCTGAAAACTCTCCTCGTACTCATCCGACCACACGAATGGTGCACCTTTCTGGGTCAATTTAGTCAATGAAGAAGCAATGGATGAAAATCCCTGAACAAACCGGCGATAATATCCCGCCAAACCAAGAAAACTCCCGATCTCTGTAGCTGAGGACGGTCTAGGCCAACTCTGCACCGCCTCTATCTTCTTAGGATCAACCTGAATACCATCACGAGACACCACATGTCCCAGACATGCTACGGACTCGAGCCAAAACTCGCACTTGGAGAATTTAGCATATAGCTTCTCCTCTCTCAATCTCTGCAACACGATACTCAAATGCTAAGCATGCTCCTCCTGACTACAGAAGTAGACTAGAATATCATCAACGAACACAATCACAAACGAATCCAAGTAGGTCCTGAACACATTGTTCATCAGATGCATAAATGCTGCTGGGTCGTTGGTCAGCCCAAAAGACATCACATGAAACTCATAGTGACCATAGCGGGTCCTGAATGCAGTCTTCATAATATCCGAGTCCCTAATCTTCAGCTGATGATAGCCTGAACAAAGATCGATCTTAGAAAACATCCTCGCACCCTGTAACTGATCAAACAAATCATCTATGCGTGGTAGAGGGTACATGTTCTTCACTGTCACTTTGTTCAATTGCCCGTAATCAATACACATTCGCATGGAACCATCTTTCTTTTTAACAAATAATACCGGCGCACCCCACGGAGACACACTAGGGCGGATGAAACCCTTATCCAGAAGCTCTTGAAGCTGCTCTTTCAGTTCTTTCAACTCAGCTGGTGCCATCCGACAAGGAGGAATGGATATAGGCTGAGTGCCCGGCACCAAGTCAATGCCAAAATCAATATCCCTGTCCGGCGGCATGCCCGGCAGGTCTGAGGGGAATACATCCGGGAAGTCCCTCACAACAGGTACAGAATCAATGCTAGGAGACTCAGCTCCCACATCTCTCACAAAAGCTAAGTACGATAAACACCCTTTTTCAACCATCTTCTGAGATTTTAAGAACGAAATGACACGGCTAGGGACGAAATCAGTCGAACCCCGCCACTCAATCTGAGAAATACCAGGAATGGCCAACGTAACTGTCTTAGCATGACAGTCCAATATAGCGTGGTACGGAGACAACCAATCCATAACATCAAAGTCCACCATCCCCAACAATAACAAATCTGCCTGGGTCTCCAGACCCCCAATAGATATAACATAGAATCTATAGACATGATCCACAACAATCGTATCACCCACGGGGGTGGATACATGAACATGTAAATCAGGACTACCACGAGTCGCACCCAAATGATGTGCAAAATAAGAGGACACGTATGAATATGTGGACCATGGATCAAATAGAACAGAGGCAGCTCTGTGACCGACAGAAATGATATCTATAATCACTACATCGGAGGCAATTGCATCACGCCTGTCAGGAAGTGCATAGAATCGGGCCTGGCCTCCACCGGATCTCTCTTCGCCCCTGGGGAGACCACGAGAAGACTGACCTCCACCTCTACTAGACTGAGATGGTGCTGAAGATGAGGGCTGATCCCTCTGCTGAGTCCTGTCCCTACGGAGTCGAGGGCACTGTCTCCTCATGTGGCCAAACTCACCACACTCATAACATGCACCTGGTGCTGGAGAAGGGGACTGAAGGGAACCCCTCACCGCAGAAGAACCCTGGGCTGATGAAGTAGGTGCTGCACCCTGGGCTGGAAGGGCACTAAGCGATGACTGACCCTGCTGAAACCCCTATCGACCACGACCATAAGAACCTCCGCTCTGCTCTCTGGGCGGCCTGAATGAGAAGGTCTAGATGAGCGACCTCTGCTCTGCTAGGAATGCCCTCTAGATGGAGCACCACTAAAACTGTCAGAACCACGAGGCCTCTTGGCTTCCCTCTCCTCTCTCTCTCGGCGACGATCCACCTCAATGGAGCGTGCCATATCAACAACCTGCTCAAACGATGATGACAGAACTCGCTCTCTGGTCATAAGAATGAGGATAGAGTAGTTGAGGCCACCAATGAACCTCCTGATCCTCTCCCTAGGGATCATCCATGTGGCATGCCTAGCCAACTGTGTGAATCTGAGCTCATACTGGGTCATAGATATGTCGCCCTGAACCAACCACTCGAACTGGCGACGTAGCTCCTCGCGACGAGACTGAGGTACATATTTCTCTAGAAAGAGAGTAGAGAACTGCTGCCATGTGAGAGGTGTTGCTCCTGCAGGCCTATGCCTCTCAAACTCTTCCCACCAATCAAATGCGGGACCAGTGAACTGAAAGGTAGTAAATGAAACTCCGCTGGACTCAAGAATACCAGCCGTCCACAACATCCCCTGGCACTTATCCGAGAAACTCTGGGCATCCTCACCCTCAACGCCACTGAAATGGGGTGGTTGAAGTCTACCAAACCTCTCAAGACGACGCTGCTCGTCGTCGGGCATAGGCTGAACCATATGCTCTGGAGCTGGAGCAGATACAGCTGGAGGAATAACCGGTGCAACCACCTGAGTAGGGACCGCCTCTGGCGTCTGAAGTCCCTGAACAACCGGGTCAGGTGTGCGAGCTGCAGGGGTCTGCTGACCACCCCCTATTTGAGATGTCGCTGCAGTAGCAGTAGCTGAGACTACCCGAGCCAAACCGGAACACACCGATAATATCTGAGCAAGAGTCTCCTGAAGACCAGGAATAGCAATAGATACAGTCTGGGCCTGAACTGGGGCTACTGGCGCATCAACCACCGGGGGCTGCTCTAAACAGGTACAACGGGCGGGTCAGCTGGCACTACCTCAGCTGCCCTACCTCTACCTCTAGCACGACCGCGCCCACGGCCCCTAACAGGTGGCAATGGAGGTCGTCCACCTCATCCCGATGCTCGCGTTCTCGCCATCTGCGAGAGAATAGAATATAGAAGTTCAGTTCTCAGAACAACAAGATCACACGACAGAGTTCCAAGAAATGTGAAGTGTTTTCTAAAGGTTCGCAGCCTCCCGAGGATAAGTACAGGCGTCCCCGTACCAATCCACAAGACTCTACTAACCGGCTCAAGACTCATGAGGCCTAGTAAACCTAGGCTCTGATACCAATTTGTTACGACCCCAAATCTGGTCGTGATGGCGTCCAGCATAATGCTAAGCCAGCTTGACCAATCAATAACAATAACGGAGCTAGAAGCTCTCTCTTTAGCCCATTTAAGCATATCAAATCACGAACCAACAGCGATACATAACACGAACATGGGGAACCAAGTCCCATAATACACTAACTCCCATAGACTGAAGGGTCAAGAGTCACGAGCCTCGAATGAACAAAAGTGTATAATAGTTTACAAGATACCAAGTACGGAAAGAAACATCAATACAGAGTCCAAAATAGTAAGAAGGAATATCGGGTCCTGCGGACTCTGCGGCTACCTCGTATATCCCACGGATGTCGCCTCGCACAGCTCATGGATCACTGCCGAGAGGTACTCGGATCCGCACACAAGGTGCGGGGAGTAAAATGAGTACTGCCGGACTCGGTGGTAATAAACGGGGGTAAGACAAGCGCAGGTAAGAAATCCGTAATAAAGCACTATGTAAAGCTGTAATCAAATACCTCGTCACAAAATCAATATCAATTGTACAGTAGAGAGCCAACAATATCAACAACGAGTATAACAACTAGCAGATGTAGCTAAATGCAAAACAATGCATGATATGACCGCTACGGCGCGTAGCCGATCCAATTTGGGTACCCGTGCTCATTGTGGGGGTTCAGACTCCGGAGGGGCTCCTACAGCCCAAGCACAATATCACTGCGGCGTGCAGTCCGATCCAACATATATACCGCTGCGGCGCGCAGCCCGATCCACTACCAGTCAGCTAATATGCAAATACAGCCTCGCAGGCTCAAAAGTAGTTTTGAAAACATCTTTTATCATTTTTCAGTTGAAAACAGTAATATCAAGTTCCAGAGATTGGAAATAGCATGATAACAGAGATAGCTACGGACTGGTAGTAACTAACATGTCAATATGATAAGACAATGATAACGATCCTCGCGGGATCCAATAACTGGCTCATGGCCCACAAGTAAACTCGACCACCCAAGAAGGGGGTTCAACGGCTCAAGAATAGCCAATATCACAGTATAGTATGCAACCATCCAAGAAGGAGGTTCGACGGCTCAAGAATAGCCTAATATCATAACACAGTATCAGCAAGTCGGACTAAGCCATAGTCCCCAATCTCAATCGACCCCACACTCACATGAGAGTACGTGTCTCGCCGCTATACAGTGTCACAAAGTGGTATACCGGGGTTTTGAACCCGCTGGTCATCACCCACATTTATTACTCACCTCAATACAGCACGATGACTACTCCGCAATGCCCTTGCCATGAGAATCAAGCTCTGCACGCATAGAATCTGATCAAATACAGTAGAAATACAACAAATTAGGCCAATGGGACGACACCCAATCAAAACACAACTCAATTTATATCAAAATTCCCAAAGTTGTCAAAACCCGACTTTTGGTACGCTTCTCTAAAAATCACGAAAGGCACATATTCGGAATCCTCATCTCGATACGAGTCTAGGCATATAAAATTTACCAAAATCGGACTCCATTTGCCCACTCAAATCGGTGTTTTTCTTCAATTTAGGCCTAGGGCTCAAACCCACCTTTAATCTTCCATTTACAGGGATTTAACCAAGGATTTCATGTTAAAATGATGTAATTAAGCCACAAAACTTACCTCCAACGAAACCCCGATGATTCCCCAGCAATCTCCCGTCAACTTCTTCTCTTGGAACTCAAAAATGGAGGTTTTGGTTATTAAACCCGCGACTGACCAGTTCTGGTTTAACTTCACTGCCAGCCTATTTTCTTCATTGCGTTCGCGACGCCTCTCACACAAACGTGATGCCTTAACCCCCTTCTTCATCGCGAACGTGAGACACATTCACGCGCCCGTGAAGGTCAACTCCCCAGCCTCCGGACTTTTCCTCTATGCGAACGCGTAGTCTCTCACGCGAACGCGTGGCTTCGCCTCATCCTTTTTCGCGATCGCGGCCTAACTCCACGCGAACGCGATGTGTTCCAACTCCCTCATACGCGAATGCATTACCATCCCTCGCGAACGCGATGGTCACCCGGCCCCAGCCTACGCGAACGCGGCATAGCCCTCGCGAACGCGAAGGCTAAAATTTCGCCCAGTGATCTGCAATTTACAGCAGACCATTTCTTGTTTCAAAGTGCCGGATGATGGTCCGGATTCACCCCGAGGCCCCCAGGACCCCAACGAAAACCACCAACATACTTCAAAATACGATACAAACTTGTTCCAAGCATGAAAACACCATCCTAAACATCAAAATCACCAATTACACACGGATTCAAGCCTAAGTTTCTTCAAAACTTCCGAATTACACATTCCATCAAAAACCCGACCAAACGACGTCCGAATGACCTGAAATTTTGTGGACAGATCCAAAATCACATAACGAAGCTACAGGAATTGTCGGAATTCTATTCCGACTCCCGGATCAAAATCTCACCTACCGTATGGAAAAATTCAACCTTAGCCAATTCAAGCCTATTTCTACACCGGACCTCCAAATTCAATTCCGATTGCTCCTCTAAATCAAAAATCACCTCCCGGAACTAACCGAATCATCAGAATCCAATTCCGAGCTCTCTAACCAAATAGTCAACTCCGGGTTGACTTTCCTTATTCAAGTTTCCTTCAAAAAGGCTATATGCCTCATTTTCAACCCAATTCACTCCTAACTCACCCGATAGACTCTAACACTGATATAAAATCATAAAACATGTAATTACAACATAACGTGGTGGTAATTCCCGTGACGACGGGCCGGGTCGTCACAGACGGTTAATGTCGTGCCATGTTTTATTGATTATGCACGAAGGATCATGCCGTGCCTTGTTATTGAACAAAGTACGAAGGATCATGCCGTACCATGGATATGAGGATGAGAGTAAAAGCATGAAGGGTGATGCCGTGAACTTTATTTTCCTATTTGGTGAGGATGAGAGTAAAAGCACGAAGGGTGATGCCGTGCAACTACTTGCTATTCCTTGACTTGATATTAATTATTTTTCCATTATACTTTGTTGTCCTTGTGGACTTATTAACTGTTGTTAATTGTTGAGTTCTTTTGAGATATTCCTTATTGCATTATTACTTATTTATTTCTCGTTATCTTGTGGTATACATATATATATAACTGCACAGGTTTATGTGGGTGTCTGGTCCTAGGCTTGTCACTACTTCGCCGGGATAGGCCAGGCACTTACCAGCACATGGGGTCGGTTGTGCTGATACTGCACTTCTGTGCGTTTTTGCACAGGTCCAGGTTACGATCAGGAGCAGCAGCAACAGTAAATCGATTGCGTGGGAGTTGATCATATTTGAGATCGAGGTAGCTTGCGGACGTCCGCAGGCCCGACGTTTCTCTCTTTATTTATGTTGTTAGCTGTAGTCTCTTTGTTCCGAGACAAACAGAATTATGTTATATTTCTTTCAGACTTTTATGTGTAGTATTCAGTAGTAGTTTGTGAGTTGGTGACTCCACGTCTTGGGTAGAGGATTTGCAGTATCAGATACCTTGAAACTACTTATTTCTATTTTTATAAAGTCTTCCGCACTTGTTTAATTAAGATTATGATTTTGGTTTTTAATTTGAGTATGAAGTATTGTTAAATAGGATAGTGTGAATTAAGGGGCTTGCCTAGCTACCACGAGTAGGCACCATTACGATCCCGATGTTGGGGAAAAATCCAGGTCGTGCAAGTTGGTATCAGAGCTCTAGGTTACATAGGTCTCACCACTCACGAACAAGCTTAGTAGAGTTTGGGAGGTAGGTACGGAGACGTGTGTACTTGTCCTCCAGAGTCTATTAAGTTAGGAAAGAATCTCTCATTTGTTCTTTCTTGTCGTGCGACTTGTTCCTCAAATACTGATTGAACTTGTATTCTCTCCTTTCGCAGGTGGTGAGGACACGTGCTTCTTCATCCGCTGACCAGCAGCCCGAGCCCCAGGCAGCTCCCGTGAGGGGCAGGGGCCGAGGCCGTATCAGAGGTCGTGGTAGGGGTAGAGCTCAGCCCCAGGCAGCTACTCCAGAGGTGGAGCCTCATATTGAGATTGACGAGGAGGTTCTAGTCCCAGCAGCTCCAGTGGGCCCAGCTCAGGTCCCAGGAGAGGCTTTATTTACCCCGGATCTTCGGGAGGCT
Organism: Nicotiana noctiflora; assembly: GCA_032618575.1. NCBI lineage: Eukaryota > Viridiplantae > Streptophyta > Magnoliopsida > Solanales > Solanaceae > Nicotiana > Nicotiana noctiflora. Next base: position 109,979 of record JASVEL010001223.1, on the reverse strand, counting down.
TTGGTCAGGATAGCGGGATTTATGGACAGCGTTGCCAGAGCAGGCTTATTATCGGTTGCACCAGCCGCTTCTCAGGCTGGAGAAGGGGCCCAGACTCCTATTGCTCGTACTCCGGAGCTGGTAGCTCCTCAGCCTCAGGCACTAGTGGTTCAGCCAGCTGTGGCCACCCAGTCAGGCACCACGACTCATACCGGAGATGGAGCGGCCATGACTTCTGATTCTTTATGGAGACTTGATCGGTTCTCCAAGATGTTAACCACTACCTTCAGCGGTGCCACATCGGAGGATCCTCGGGATTTCTTATTCGGTTGCCATGAGATTCTCAAGACTATGGGGATCGTGGAGTCCAATGGAGTTGACTTCTGTACATTTAGGCTTTCAGGATCCGCCAAGACTTGGTGGAGGGATTATTGTTTGACTCGACCAGCAGGGTCCCCGGCTTTATCATGGGATCAGTTTGCAGAGTTATTTCTGGAGAAGTTTCTCCCTGCTACTCAGCGGGATGCACTTCGGAGGCAGTTTGAGCGCCTCCATCAGGGCACTATGACGGTCACTCGGTATGAGACGAGATTTGTTGATTTGGCTCGTCATGCAGTGGTGATACTCCCCACAGAGCGGGCTTAATCAGCCAATTAGACTCCAGATGGCTATGGGAGTGGGGAGTGATATATCATTTCAGGAGCCAGCTAATGCGGCACGTAGAGTTGAGATGGCTCTTACTCGGGGAGGGGGTTATTCTTCAGACAAGAGGGCTCGTCATTCGGGCAGGTTTAGTGGTTCTTCTTCTGGTGGCAGGGAATCTTTTGATAGGGGCCAGTCTTCCAGGCCTTTTCATTCCGCCCTTCAGGCTTCACAGGGTGGACCAGGCGATCGTGGGTTTCGTGAGCAGTATTCAGATCAGTCTCCTATTAGTGCCCAGCCTCTTCCGAGTGTTCGTGGAGGCCATTTAGGTCGTCAGGGCCAGCGGCCCCATCAGCCTAAGAGTTGCTACGGTTGTGGTAACCCAGGTCATCTTTTAAGATTCTGCCCTCGAGCGACGGGCAACTCTCAGCAGCAGGGCCCTCATTCTATGATCCAGGCCCCAGCTGACCCTCAGCCTGCCCAGCCAGCTAGAGGCGGGGTAGAGATTATAGAGGTGGAGGTCGAGACCGTAGAGGTGGAGACCGTCCAGCCAGAGGTAGAGGTCAGCTAGTTGACGGCCGTCCTAGAGACGTAGCTTAGATGGGAGGTGCAGATCCCCGATTCTATGCTTTACCAGCCAGGCCAGAGGCAGAGGCATCAGATGTCGTGATTACAGGTACCATTCTTGTGTGTGGCAGAGGTGCTTCGGTATTATTTGACCCTGGATCTACATATTCATATGTGTCTTCCTACTTTGCACCGTATTTGGCCGTGCCCAACTATGCTCTAGATATTCCAGTTTATGTGTCTACACCAGTGGGTGACTCCATTATAGTCGACCGAGTGCATCGTTCGTGCGTAGTTATATTTGGGGGTCTTGAGACCCGTGTTGATCTGTTGCTTTTGGACATGGTAGATTTTGATGTCATATTGGGGATGGACTGGTTGTCCCCATACCATGCTATTCTAGATTGTCATGCTAAGATTGTGACCTTGGCTTTGCCAGAATCACCCCGACTAGAGTGGAAAGGTACCTCAAGCCACTCCGTTCGCACTGTTATTTCCTATGTTAAGGCTCGACGCATGGTCGAAAAGGGGTGTCTAGCTTATCTGGCTTATGTTCGTGATTCCAGCGCAGAGGTTCCTTCCATTGAGTCAGTCCTTATTGTACGGGAGTTTCCTGAGGTTTTTCCTTCAGACCTGCCGGGCATGCCACCCGATAGGGATATTGATTTCTGCATTGATCTGGCACCGGGCACTCAACCCATCTCTATTCCACCATATCGTGTGGCCCCACCAGAGTTAAAAGAGTTGAAAGATCAATTGCAAGACCTTCTTGAGAAGGGCTTTATCAGGCCCAGTGTTTCCCCTGGGGAGCACCTGTATTATTTGTAAAGAAGAAAGATGGCTCGATGCGGATGTGTATTGATTACCGGCAATTGAACAAAGTGACAATAAAGAATAAGTATCCACCGCCGAGGATTGATGATTTGTTTGACCAGCTCCAGGGAGCGAGCGTATTCTCAAAGATAGACTTGAGGTCAGGCTACCATCAGCTGAAGATCAGGGCGGCTGACATTCCTAAGACAGCCTTTCGCACTTGATATGGGCATTATGAGTTCTTGGTCATGTCCTTCGGGTTGACCAATGCCCCGGCAGCATTCATGGAGTTGATGAATCGGGTATTCAGGCCTTACTTAGATCTGTTCGTGATAGTCTATATAGATGACATCCTGGTATACTCCTGCAGCCAGGAAGTGCACGAGCAGCACCTCAGAGTGGTTCTTCAGACTCTGAAGGATAACTAGCTATTTGCCAAATTTTCGAAATGAGAGTTCTGGTTGAGTTCGGTAGCATTTCTGGGTCACATTGTATCAGTGGAAGGTATTCAGGTGGACCCTAAGAAGATTGAGGCAGTCCAGAATTGGCCTCGCCCAGCTTCAGTAAGTGAGATCCGGAGTTTCTTGGGATTAGTAGGTTACTACCGTCGATTTGTAGAAGGGTTTTCATCTATTGCAGCCCCGATGACCAGGTTGACCCAGAAGGGTGTCCAGTTCCAGTGGTCAGAGGAGTGTGAGGCGAGCTTTCAGAAGCTCGAGACAGCTTTGGCCACCACACCAATGTTGATACTACCTACGAGTGCAGGGCCTTATACAGTTTATTGTGACGCATCTCGTATAGGGCTTGGAGCGGTATTGATGCAGGATGGCAAGGTTATCGCTTATGCTTCGAGGTAGTTAAAAATACATGAGAAGAATTATCCAGTACATGATCTTGAGTTATCAGCAGTGGTGCATGCCTTGAAGATCCGGAGACATTATCTATATGGTGTGACGTGTGAGGTATACACTGATCACAAAAGCCTACAGTACTTGTTCAAGCAAAAGGAGTTGAATCCACGACAACGAAGATGGTTAGAGTTGCTAAAAGACTATGATGTTACTATCTTATATCACCCAGGTAAGGCCAATGTGGTGGTCGATGCATTGAGTAGAAAGTATGCCAGCATGGGTAGTCTTGCATATATTCCGGTCAGTCAGAGACCATTAGCTCTAGATGTCCGGGCCTTAGCCAACCGGTTCGTAAGATTAGACATTTCTGAGCCTAGCAGGGTGTTAGCCTGCACGGTCGCTTGTTCTTCTCTATTAGAGCATATCCGTGAGAGGCAATTTGATGACCCTCATTTGCGTGATTTGAGAGATACAATACAGCGGGGAGGTGCCACAAAGGTAAATCTAGATGATGATGGGGTATTGAGATTGCAGGGTCGAGTTTGTGTGCCCAATGTCGAAGGGATTCGAGAGTTGATCTTAGCGGTGTCTAAATTGTCAGCAGGTGAAATATGAGCACCAGAGGCCTGGTGGTGTATTCTAGAGGATTGAGATTCCCGAGTGGAAATAGGAGCGGAACACTATGGACTTTGTTACTGGGCTTCCTTTGACACGGAGGAAATTTGATGCTATTTGGGTCATTGTTGATAGGCTGACCAAGTCAGCACACTTCATTCCAGTATCTGTCTCCTACATGTCGGAGAGGTTAGCGAAGATTTACATTAGGGAGATTGTTCGTCTTCATGTGGTGCCAGTATCTATTATCTCTGATCGGGGTACGCAGTTTACCTCGCGGTTCTGGAGAGCGGTCCAGCAGGAGTTAGGCACCTAGGTTCAGTTGAGTACAACTTTTCATCCTCAGACGGACGGCTAGTCCGAGAGGACTATTCAGATTCTAGAGGACATGCTTCGAGCCTGTGTCATTGATTTTGGAGACTCGTGGGACCTGTTTCTGCCATTAGCGGAGTTCGCCTACAACAACAGCTACCAGTCTAGCATCCGGATGGCCCCGTATGAGGCGTTGTATGGTAGGCGATGTCGGTCTCCAGTCGGATGGTTTGAGCAGGGAGAGGCTCGGTTGTTGGGTACAAACTTAGTTCAGGAGGCCTTGGATAAGGTCAAGACTATCTAGGAGAGATTGCATTCAGCTCAGTCCAGCCAGAAGACTTATGCGGATCGTAAGCTTCGAGATGTAGATTTCATGGTTGGTGAACGAGTATTGCTCCGAGTGTCGCCTATGAAGAGCGTAATGACGCTCGGGAAGAAAGGCAAGCTCAGCCCTAGGTATATTGGCCCATTTCAAATTCAAGACAGAGTGGGAGGAGTGGCTTACAGACTAGCTTTGCCGCCTAGCTTATCAGCCGTGCATTCAGTTTTTCATGTATCTATACTTCGGAGATACCACGGAGATCCCACACATGTGTTAGACTTCAGCACTGTCCAATTGGACAATGATCTATCTTACGAGGAGGAGCCGGTGGCCATTCTAGACAAGCAGGTTTGGCAGTTGAGGTCGAAGAGTTTTCCTTCAGTGCGTGTTCAGTGGAGAGGTTAGCCTTTTGAGGCATCGACCTGGGAGTTCGAGGATGATATGCGGAGCCGTTATCCTCATCTATATCCCGACTCAAGTACTTCTTTTTTTGTCCGTTCGAGGACGAACGGTTGTTTTAGAGGTGGAGAATGTGACGGCCCAAAGGGTCATCACTTGTCTTATTAATCATTTCGAGCTTCTGAGGTCTTGAAAACCTCAATCTATGTTATCTCGATTTACGTGCACGATCCGAGCATGTAGCCGAAAAGATTTTGTGATAGAAAATATGAATTCTATGAGAAATTTGGATAAAAATGATATTAATATTGATATGGTTGACTTCGGTCAACATTTTTGGTAAACGGACCCTGAGCCAAAATTGGATGGTCCCGAAAGGTCCGTAGGAAAATATGGGACTTGGACATGTGTCCGGAGTCGAATTCTGAGGCCTAGAGCCCAAGTTATGAATTTTTCTGTGAAATTGTTTTTGATGTAATTGTTAAAGGAAAATGAATTAATTGACCTTGGTATCGGGCTCGTATTTTTTTTTCAACGCCCGGTACAAGTCTTAAATATTATATATGTGCTTTCTGCAAAGTTTGATGACATTTGGATGTCGTTTGATATATTTTGGACCTTGAGTTCCAAGTTTGAAAGTTTTGAAAACCAAAAGTATGAAAATCATGAACTTGAGGCTTGATTTGATGAAAACGATGTGATATTGGCGATGTGATCGCACGAACAAGTTCATAATGTGTTTTTGATGTTGTGTACATGTTTGGTTTGGAGCCCGGGGGCTCGGGTAAAGATTTGGTAGGTCGTTGGATCAATTTTTGAATTTCTGCACTACTGGTTTTTCACCCAGCTGTTGTCTTCGCAATTGCGAAGATTTTCTCGCAATTGCGAGAGGTCCCAGGCTGGCCCTGGTTCGCAAATGCGAACCATACTTCGCAAATGCGAAGTGGGCAGGGTTGGGCATAGGTTCGCAAATGCGAACAATACTTCGCAATTGCGAAGTTGATAGTGATCAACCCAAGTTCGCAAATGCGAACTTATGGTCGCAATTGCGACAACCCCAGTGATCCAGCCATGTTCGCAAATGCGAACAAATGTTCGCAAATGCGAACATCCCAGCCATTGCCTTGGCTTCGCAAATGCGAACAAAAGTTCGCAAATGCGAACTTCCCATCCTTAGCTTATTTTTCAAACTCCAGAAATTGGTTAGGGTTCGCAATTGCGAACCCATGTTCGCAAATGCGAACACATAGACCTGTAAATCACGATTTCCAGCTTCATTTTTCACATTTCACAACACAAAAACATACATTGGCGATTTTTCACGAACTCCCTCTTCTTCAAAGCAATTGTAAGTCACTTTTTACTTAATTCTTTCAATTCCTAACAACATTAAACATGTTTTTCAATAGAAATCAAAGGTTTTCATGGTAGAATTTCTTGTTGTTGGTAAAATATAGGGTTTTTCATGAATTGGGAAATTGGACCTCGAATTGAGGTCCGATCTTGAAACAAATCATATATTGAACTCGTGGGGGAATGGGTAACCAGATTTTGGTCCGAACCCCGAGTTCCGACCATGTGGGCCCGGGGTCAAAATTCACTATTCCGGACAGAATGTGTAGAAATTGTAATTGGCCTTATGAATTAGTTTGTTGAGTAGTATTGATGATATTAAATCAATTGTGTATAGATACGATTGGATTGGAGCCAAATTTGAAAGGAAAAGGCATTGCCACGGATTGAATTGTTCGTAAACATTCGAGGTAAGTGTTTGTTCTATCCTAGCTTGAGGGACTATGATTATGTGCTATGTGTTATGTGATTGAGTGCGGTGTATGGGCTGTGGTGACGAGCATCCATACACTGGCATCTAGTATGACCGTGAGTCGTTGTTAATACTTGTTGTGAGACATATTTGAAGATAAATTGTTGAACCCTTGCCGGGTTGTAGAATTGCTATTGATTGCCCTTGCCGGGACTTTGTTGAAAAGATTATTGTGTCCCTTTCAGGGATGGTTCATGATTTGTTCTTTTCATTCCTTGCCCTTAACTCTGATTGTTATTTGGGTGAGGAAGAGTGATAATGCACGAAGGGTGATGTCGTGCCTTGATTTATTGTTTATGCACGAAGGTTAATGCCGTGCCTTAATATTGATTATGCACGAAGGTTAATGCCGTGCCATGTTTTATTCATTATGCACGAAGGATAATGTCGTGCCTTGTTATTGAACCATGTACGAAGGATCATGCCATACCATGGATGTGAGGATGAGTGTAAAAGCACGAAGGGTGATGCCGTGCACTTTATTTGCTTATTTGGTGAGGATGAGAGTAAAAGCACGAAGGGTGATGCCGTGCAACTACTTGCTATTCCTTGACTTGATATTAATTATTTTTCCATTATACTTTGTTGTCCTTGTGGACTTATTAACTGTTGTTAATTGTTGAGTTCTTTTGAGATATTCCTTATTGCGTTATTGCTTGTTTATTTCTCGTTATCTTGTGGTATACATATATATAGAACTGCACAGGTTTATGTGGGTGTCTGGTCCTAGGCTTGTCACTACTTCGCCGGGATAGGCCAGGCACTTACCAGCACATGGGGTCGGTTGTGCTGATACTGCACTTCTGTGCGTTTTTGCACAGGTCCAGGTTTCGATCAGGAGCAGCAGCGGTAGATCTTTCGCGTGGAAGTTGATCATATTTGAGACCGAGGTAGCTTGCAGGCGTCCGCAGGCCCGGCGTCTCTTCCTTTATTTATGTCACTAGCTGTAGTCTCTTTGTTCCGAGATAAACAGATTATGTTATATTTCTTTCAGACTATTATGTGTAGTATTCAATAGTAGTTCGTGAGTTGGTGACTCCACGTCTTGGGTAGAGGATTTCAGTATCGGTTACCTTGAAACTACTTATTTCTATTTTTATAAAGTCTTCCGCAATTGTTTAATTAAGATTATGATTTTGGTTATTAATTTGAGTATGAAGTATTGTTAAACAGGATAGTGTGAATAAAGGGGCTTGCCAAGCTACCACGAGTAGGCGCCATCACGATCCCGATGTTGGAGAAAAATCCGGGTCGTGACATAATTAGTACTAACAAAAATATGATTGCAGACTACCTATCAAGACAAAGCTACACAAACTGAAGAAATAGATACAACAAAAGATATATTCTCAATCCTTGAGAAATTATCCTCTCAAATGGATAATATGGGAACAAGAATACAAAAGCTAGAAGATGCCAAAAATCTAAGTCAGCAGCACGACTCTAAAGATGCGGATATAAGTCAATCGGAAGACTATACAATTCCAGAGCTACAAGGTGACGTTGGGAAACATCTTAAAACCCATAACATGTGTTTTGATACAGCTGCAGGAAGTTCATCTACAAAGAAAGGAGTTAGAAATACGAACATGAACAAAATATTTGACAAACCATACATACCCAAAATACCAAAAGACCCATTATTCGTGCCTCCACAAATGACATCATATTTAGAAAGCCTAAACCAAGAAAAGAAAGCTTACAATCATATAACTAGATCATATACAAATAATATTCACAAAATACAGACATATCTAAACCTCAATCCAAGATCGAAAACTACCAGAGAACCAACCCAAGACTTCATAACCCAAAAGCTACAAGGATACAATAGACTAATAGCACAACCAAAAACAAATGCCAACCTAGTAAAAACATGCTATAGTTATGGACTATTAAGTATAGTATACACATATGACGGAGAGGAGATATCAACTATACCAGGAATTATACAAGGCATTTATAAATTTCAAAAGAGTTACAAAAGGAAACCTATTCTTTATAAAATTCTATACCGCACCAGCAGAAATATTGTATGATGAAATAAAACCAATCATACAAGTAATCAAGATAGGACTCACAAAAGATATGCTTATACCCGGATTTTTCCCCAACATCAGGATCGTGATGGCACCTACTCGTGGTAGCTAGGCTAGCCCCTTTATTCACACTATCCTGTTTAACAATACTTCATACTCAAATTAATAACCAAAATCATAATCTTAATTAAACAAGTGCGGAAGACTTTATAAAAATAGAAATAAGTAGTTTCAAGGTATATGATACTGAAATCCTCTACCCAAGACGTGGAGTCACCAACTCACGAACTACTTCTGAATACTACACATAAAAGTCTGAAAGAAATATAACATAATCTGTTTGTCTCGGAACAAAGAGACTACAACTAGTAACATAAGTAAAGGGAGAGACGCAGGGCCTGCGGACGTCTGCAAGCTACCTCGGTCTCAAATATGATCAACTCCCACGCAAAAGATCTACTGCTGCTGCTCCCGATCGAAACCTGGACCTGTGCAAAAACGCACAGAAATGCAGTATCAGCACAACCGACCCCATGTGCTGATAAGTGCCTGGCCTATCCCGGCGAAGTAGTGACAAGCCTAGGACCAGACACCCACATAAACCTGTGCAGTTCTATATATATGTATACCACAAGATAACGAGAAATAAACAAGTAATAACGCAATAAGGAATATCTCAAAAGAACTCAACAATTAACAACAGTTAATAAGTCCACAAGGACAACAAAGTATAATGGAAAAATAATTAATATCAAGTCAAGGAATAGCAAGTAGTTGCACGGCGGCATCACCCTTCGTGCTTTTACTCTCATCCTCACCAAATAAGCAAATAAAGTGCACGACATCACCCTTCGTGCTTTTACTCTCATCCTCACATCCATGGTACGGCATGATCCTTCGTACATGGTTCAATAACAAGGCACGGCATGATCCTTCGTGCATAATCAATAAAACATGGCACGACATTAACCTTCGTGCATAATCAATATTATGGCACGGCATTAACCTTCGTGCATAAACAATAAATCAAGGCACGGCATCACCCTTCGTCCATTATCACTCTTCCTCACCCAAATAACAATCACAGTTAAGGGCAAGGAATGAAAACAACAAATCATGAACCATCCCTGCAAGGGACACAATAATATTTTCAACAAAGTCCCGGCAAGGGCAATCAATAGCAATTCTACAACCCGGCAAGGGTTCAACAATTTATCTTCAAATATGTCTCACAACAAGTATTAACAACGACTCACGGTCATACTAGACGCCAGTGTATGGATGCTCGTCACCACAGCCCATACACCGCACTCGATCACATAACACATAGCACATAATCATATTCCCTCAAGCTAGGATAGAACAAACACTTACCTCGAATGTTTACGAACAATTCAATCTGTGGTAATGCCTTTTCCTTTCAAATTTGGCTCCAATCCAATCGTATCTATACACAATTGATTTAATATCATCAATACTACTCAACAAACTAATTCATAATGCCAATTACAATTTTTACACATTCTTCCTGGAATAGTGAATTTCGACCCCGGGCCCACATGGTCGAAACTCGGGGTTCGGACCAAAATCCGGTTACCCATTCCCCCACGAGTTCAATATATGATTTGTTTCAAGATCGGACCTTAATTCGAGGTCCAATTTCCCAATTCATGAAAAATCCTATATTTTACCAAAAACAAGAAATTCTACCATGAAAACCTTTGATTTCTATTGAAAAACATGTTTAATGTTGTTAGGAATTAAAGGAATTAAGTAAAAAGTGACTTAGAATTGCTTTGAAGAAGAGGGAGTTCGTGAAAAATCGCCAATGTATGTTTTTGGGTTGTGAAATGTGAAAAATGAAGCTGGAAATCGTGATTTACAGGTCTCTGTGTTCGCATTTGCGAACATGGGTTCGCAATTGCGAACCCCGACCAATTTCTGGAGTTTGAAAAATAAGCTAAGGATGGGAAGTTCGCATTTGCGAACTTTTGTTCGCATTTGCGAAGCCAAGGCAATGGCTGGGATGTTCGCATTTGCGAACATAGCTGGATCACTGGGGTTGTCGCAATTGCGACCATAAGTTCGCATTTGCGAACTTGGGTTGATCACTGTCAACTTCGCAATTGCGAAGTATTGTTTGCATTTGCGAACCTATGCCCAACCCTGCCCACTTCGCATTTGCGAAGAATGGTTCGCATTTGCGAACCAGGGCCAGCCTGGGACCTCTCGCAATTGCGAGAAAATCTTCACAATTGCGAAGACAACAGCTGGGTGAAAAACCCGCAGTGCAGAAATTCAGAAATTGATCCAACGGCCTACCAAATCTTTACCCTAGCCCCCCCGGGCTCCAAACCAAACATGTACACAATATCAAAAACACATTATGAACTTGTTCGTGCGATCATATCGCCAATATCACATCGTTTTCATCAAATCAAGCCTCAAGTTCATGATTTTCATACTTTTGGTTTTCAAAACTTTCAAACTTGGAACTCAAGGTCCAAAACATATCAAACGACATCCAAATGTCATCAAACTTTGCAGAAAGCACATATATAATATTTAAGACTTGTACCGGGCGTTTGAACCAAAATACGAGCCCGATACCAAGGTCAATTAATTCATTTTCCTTTAACAATTACATCAAAAATAATTTCACAGAAAAATTCATAACTTGGGCTCTAGGCCTCAGAATTCGACTCCAGACACATGTCCAAGTCCCATATTTTCCTACGGACCTTTCGGGACCATCCAATTTTGGGTCCGGGTCCGTTTACCAAAAATGTTGACCGAAGTCAACAATATCAATATTAATATCATTTTTATCCAAATTTCTCATAGAATTCATATTTTCTATCACAAAATCTTTCCGGCTACATGCTCGGATCATGCACGTAAATCGAGATGACATAGAATGAGGTTTTCAATACCTCAGAAACTCGAAATGATTAATAAGACAAGTGATGACCCTGTGGGTCATCACATTCTCCACCTCTAAAACAACCGTTTGTCCTCGAACGGACAAAAGAAATAAGTACCTGAGCCAGGTAACAAATGTGGGTAGCGGCTTCGCATATCAGACTCGGACTCCCAGGTCGATGCCTCAGGAGGCTAACCTCTCCACTGAACACGCATAGAAGGATAACTCTTCGACCTCAACTGTCGTACCTGCCGATCTAGAATGGCCACCGGCTCCTCCTCGGAAGATAGATCATTGTCCAATTGGATAGTGCTGAAGTTTAACACATGTGTGGGATCGTCGTGGTATCTCCGAAGCATAGATACATGAAAAACTGGATGCACGGCTGATAAGCTAGGCGGCAAAGCTAGTCTGTAAGCCACCCCTCCCACTCTGTCTAGAATTTCAAATGGGCCAATATACCTAGGGCTGAGCTTGCCCTTCTTCCCGAACCTCATCACGCCTTATATCTCGAACCTTACGATCCGTATAAGTCTTCTGCCTGGACTGAGCTGAACGCAATCTCTCCTGGATAGTCTTGACCTTTTCCAAGGCCTCCTGAACTAAATCTGTACCCAACAACCGAGCCTCTCCAAGCTCAAACCATCCGACTGGAGATCGACATCGCCTACCATACAATGCCTCATACGGGGCCATTTAGATGCTAGACTGGTAGCTATTGTTGTAGGCGAATTCTGCTAATGGCAGAAACTGGTCCCACGACCCTCCGAAATCAATAAAACAAGCTCGAAGCATGTCCTCTAGAATCTAAATAGTCCTCTCGGACTGGCCATCCGTCTGAGGATGAAATGATGTACTCAGTTGAACCTGGGTGCCTAACTCCTGCTGGACCGCTCTCCAGCACCGCAAGGTAAACTGCGTACCCCGATCAGAGATAATAGATACTGGCACCCCATGAAGACCAACAATCTCCCTAATGTAAATCTCCGCTAACCTCTCCGACGAGTAGGAGACAGATACTGGAATGAAGTGTGCTGACTTGGTCAACCTATCAACAATGACCCAAATAGCATCAAATTTCCTCCGAGTCAAAGGAAGTCCAGTAACGAAGTCCATAGTGATCCGCTCCCATTTCCACTCGGGAATCTCAATCCTCTGGAATACACTACCAGGCCTCTGGTGCTCATATTTCACCTACTAACAATTTAGACACCGAGCGACATACGCAATGATATCTTTCTTCATTCTGCGCCACCAATAGTACTGCCGCAAGTCCTGGTACATCTTTGCGGCGCCCTGGTGAACAGAATACCGCGAACTGTAGGCCTCCGCTAAGATCAACTCTCGAATCCCTTCGACATTGGGCACACAAACTCGACCCTGCAATCTCAATACCCCATCATCATCCAGATTTACCTTTGTGGCACCTCCCCGATGTACTGTATCTCTCAAATCACGCAAATGAGGGTCATCAAATTGCCTCTCACGGATACGCTCTATTAGAGAAGAACGAGCGACCGTGCAGGCTAACACCCTACTAGGCTCAGAAATGTCTAATCTCACGAACCGGTTGGCTAAGGCCTGGACATCTAGAGCAAATGGTCTCTGACTGACCGGAATGAATGCAAGACTACCCATGCTGGCAGAATTTCTACTCAATGAATCGGCCACCACATTGGCCTTACCTGGGTGATAAAAGATAGTAACATCATAGTCTTTTAGCAACTCTAACCATCTCCGCTATCGTAGATTCAACTCCTTTTACTTGAACAAGTACTGTAGGCTTTTGTGATCAGTGTATACCTCACATGTCACACCATATAGATAATGCCTCCAGATCTTCAAGGCATGCACCACTGCTGCTAACTCAAGATCATGTACTGGATAATTCTTCTCATGTATTTTTAACCGCCTCGAAGCATAAGCGATAACCTTACCATCCTGCTTCAATACCGTTCCAAGCCCTATACGAGATGCGTCATAATAAACTGTATAAGGCCCTACACCCGTAGGTAGTATCAACACTGGCACTGTAGTCAAGGTTGTCTTAAGCTTCTGAAAGCTCGCCTCACACTCATCTGACCACTTGAACTGGGCACCCTTCTGGGTCAACCTGGTCATCGGGGCTGCAATAGAAGAGAATCCCTCTACAAATCGACGGTAGTAACCTGCTAACCCCAAGAAACTCCGGATCTCGATCATTGAAGCTGGTCGAGGCCAATTCTGGACTGCCTCAATCTTCTTTGGGTCCACCTGAATACCTTCCACTGATACAATGTGACCCAGAAATGCTACCGAACTCAACGAGAACACACATTTCGAAAATTTGGCGTATAGCTGGTTATCCTTCAGAGTTTGAAGAACCACTCTGAGGTGCTGCTCGTGCTCTTCCTGGCTGCGGGAGTATACCAGGATGTCATCTATAAAGACTATCATGAACAGATCTAAGTAAGGCCTGAATACCCGATTCATCAACTCCATGAATGCTGCTGGGGCATTGGTCAACCCGAAGGACATGACCAAGAACTCATAATGCCCATATCTAGAGCGAAAGGTTGTCTTAGGAATGTCAGCCGCCCTGATCTTCAGCTGATGGTAGCCCGACCTCAAGTCTATCTTTGAGAATACCCTCGCTCCCTGGAGCTGGTCAAACAAATCATCAATCCTCGGCAGTGGATACTTATTCTTTATTGTCACTTTGTTCAATTGCCGGTAATCAATACACATCCGCATCGAGCCATCTTTCTTCTTTACAAATAATACAGGTGCTCCCCGGGGGAAACACTGGGCCTGATAAAGCCCTTCTCTAGAAGGTCTTGCAATTGATCTTTCAACTCCTTTAACTTCGGCGGGGCCATATGATAGGGTGGAATAGAGATGGGCTGAGTTCCCGGTGCCAGATCAATACAGAAATCAATATCCCTGTCGGGTGGCATGCCCGGCAGGTCTGAAGGGAAAACCTCAGGAAACTCCCGTACAATAGGGACTGACTCAATAGAAGGAACCTCTGCGCTGGAATCACGAACATAAGCCAGATAAGCTAGACACCCCTTCTCGACCATGCGTCGAGCCTTAGCATAAGAAATAAAAGTGCGAACGGAGTGGCTTGAGGTACCCTTCCACTATAGTCGGGGTGATTCTGGCAAAGCCAAGGTCACGGTCTTAGCATGACAATCTAGAATAGCATGGTATGGGGACAACCAGTCCATCCCCAATATGACATCAAAATCCACCATGTCCAAAAGCAACAGATCAACAAGGGTCCCAAGACCCCCAAATATAACTACGCATGAACGATGCACTCGGTCGACTACAATGGAGTTACCCACCGGTGTAGACACATAAACTGGAATATCTAGAGCATAGCTGGGCACGGCCAAATACGGTGCAAAGTAGGAAGACACATATGAATATGTAGATCCATGGTCAAATAATACTGAAGCACCTCTGCCACACATAAGAATGGTACCTGTAATCACGGCATCTGATGCCTCTGCCTCTGGCCTGGCTGGTAAAGTATTGAATCGGGGATCTGCACCTCCCCTCTGAGCTACGTCTCTAGGACGGCCATCAACTGGCTGACCTCTACCTCTGGCCGGACGGTCTCCACCTCTACGGTCTCGACTTCCACCTCTATAATCTCTACCCCCGCCTCTAGCTGGCTGGGCAGGCTGAGGGTCAGCTGGGGCCTGAATCATGGGACGAGGGCCCCGCTGCTGAGTGTTGCCCATCGCTCAAGGGCAGAACCTGACAAAATGACCTGGGTCACCACAACCGTAGCAACTCCTAGGCTAATGGGGTTGCTGGCCCTGACGACCTGAATGGCCTCCACGAACACTCTGAAGAGGCTGAGAATTAATAGCAGGCTGCTCTGAATACTGCCCGTAAAACCCATGATCACCTGGTCCACCATGTGAAGCCTGAAGGGCGGAATGGAAAGGCCCGGAAGACTAGCCTCTGTCAAAAGATTCTCTGCCACCAGAAGAAGAACCACTAAACCTGCCTGAATGACGAGGCCTCTTGTTTGAAGAATAACCACCTCCCCTTGTAAGAGCCATCTCAACTCTACGTGCTGCATTAGCTGCCTCCTGAAATGATATATCACTCCCCAATCCCATAGCCATCTGAAGTCTAATTGGCTGATTAAGCCCATCTATGAACCTGCGGACCCTCTCCCGCTCCGTGGGAAGTATCACCACTGCATGACGAGCCAAATCAACAAATCTCGTCTCATACTGAGTGACCGTCATAGTGCCCTGATGGAGGCGCTCAAACTGCCTCCGAAGTGCATCCCGCTGAGTACTAGGGAGAAACTTCTCCAGAAATAGCTCTGCAAACTGATCCCATGATAAAGCCGGGGACCCTGCTGGTCGAGTCAAACAATAATCCCTCCACTAAGTCTTGGCGGATCCTGAAAGCCTGAATGTACAGAAGTCAACTCCATTGGACTCCACGATCCCCATAGTCTTGAGAATCTCATGGCAACTAAATAAGAAATCCTAAGGATCCTCTGATGTGGCACCGCTGAAGGTAGTGGTAAACAACTTGGAGAACCGATCAAGTCTCCATAAAGAATTAGAAGTCATGGCCGCTCCATCTCCGGCATGAGTCGTGGTGCTTGACTGGGTTGCCACAGCTGGCTGAACCACTGGTGCCTGAGGCTGAGGAGCTACCGGCTCGGCATCACCCTTCGTGCTTTTACTCTCATCCTCACATCCATGGTACGGCATGATCCTTCGTACATGGTTCAAAAACAAGGCACGGCATGATCCTTCGTGCATAATCAATAAAACATGGCACGGCAATAACCTTCGTGCATAATCAATATCAAGGCACGGCATTAACCTTCGTGCATAAACAATAAATCAAGGCACGGCATCACCCTTCGTGCATTATCACTCTTCCTCACCCAAATAACAATCACAGTTAAGGGTAAGGAATGAAACCAACAAATCATGAACAATCCCTGCAAGGGACACAATAATCTTTTCAACAAAGTCCCGACAAGGGCAATCAATAGCAATTCTACAACCCGGTAAGGGTTTAACAATTTATCTTCAAATATGTCTCACAACAAGTATTAACAACGACTCACGGTCATACTAGATGCCAGTGTATGGATGCTCGTCACCATAGCCCATACACCGCACTCGATCACATAACACATAGTACATAATCATATTCCCTCAAGCTAGGATAGAACAAACACTTACCTCAAATGTTAACGAACAATTCAATCTGTGGCAATGCCTTTTCCTTTCAAATTTGGCTCCAATCCAATCGTATCTATACACAATTGATCTAATATCATCAATACTACTCAACAAACTAATTCATAAGGCCAATTACAATTTTTACACATTCTGCCCGGAATAGTGAATTTCGACCCCGGGCCCACATGGTCGGAACTCGGGGTTCGGACCAAAATCCGGTTACCCATTCCCCCACGAGTTCAATATATGGTTTGTTTCAAGATGGGACCTCAATTCGAGGTCCAATTTCCCAATTCATGAAAAACCCTATATTTTACCAAAAACAAGAAATTCTACCATGAAAACCTTTGATTTCTATTGAAAAACGTGTTTAATGTTGTTAGGAATAGAAAGATTTAAGTAAAAAGTGACTTACAATTGCTTTGAAGAAGAGGGAGTTCGTGAAAAATCGCCAATGTATGTTTTGGGGTTGTGAAATGTGAAAAATTAAGCTGGAAATCGTGATTTACAGGTCTCTGTGTTCGCATTTGCGAACATGGGTTCACAATTGCGAACCCCGACCAATTTCCGGAGTTTGAAAAATAAGCTAAGGATGGGAAGTTCGCATTTGCGAACTTTTGTTCGCATTTGCGAAGCCAAGGCAATTGCTGGGATGTTCGCATTTGCGAACATTTGTTCGCATTTACGAACATGGCTGGATTACTGGGGTTGTCGCAATTGCGACCATAAGTTCGCATTTGCGAACTTGGGTTGATCACTGTCAACTTCACAATTGCGAAGTATTGTTCGCATTTGCGAACCTATGCCCAACCCTGCCAACTTCGCATTTGCGAAGTATGGTTCGCATTTGCGAACAAAGGCCAGCCTGGGACCTCTCGCAATTGCGAGAAAATCTTTGCAATTGCGAAGACAACAGCTGGGTGAAAAACCAGCAGTGCAAAAATTCAGAAATTGATCCAACGGCCTACCAAATCTTTACCCGAGCCCCCCCGGGCCCCAAACCAAACACGTACACAACATCAAAAACACATTATGAACTTGTTCGTGCGATCACATCGCCGATATCACATCGTTTTCATCAAATCAAGCCTCAAGTTCATGATTTTCATACTTTTGGTTTTCAAAACTTTCAAACTTGGAACTCAAGGTCCAAAACATATCAAACGACATCCAAATGTCATCAAACTTTGCAGGAAAGCACATATATAATATTTAAGACTTGTACCGGGCGTTGGAACCAAAATACGAGCCCGATACCAATGTCAATTAATTTATTTTCCTTTAACAATTACATCAAAAACAATTTCACAGAAAAATTCATAACTTGGGCTTTAGGCCTCAGAATTCGACTCCGGACACATGTCCAAGTCCCATATTTTCCTATGGACCTTTCGGGACCATCAAATTTCGGGTCCGGGTACGTTTACCAAAAATGTTGACCGAAGTCAACCATATTAATATTAATAACATTTTTATCCAAATTTCTCATAGAATTCATATTTTCTATCACAAAATCTTTCCGGCTACATGCTCGGATCGTGCACGTAAATTGAGATGACATAGAATGAGGTTTTCAAGACCTCAGAAGCTCGAAATGATTAATAAGACAAGTGATGACCCTTTGGGTCGTCACAGATATGCTTATACTAGAAGAGATAGACCAACAATAAGAAATACCTAAATGCGAAATACCCAGCTTTTATGCAAACAAAAGGATTATTGGAATATCTACAATCATTAATGAGCTAGCACATAATTATCTAAACGTAAATGCTATTTGGAGTTATTATTTAAGAGACCAATTATTAATATATTCAAATTCAAAGGAACAACGACAATCGGATATCGAAGAAATCCAAAAGTGGATTATGTCTCTATTAAATCCAGAAAGACAACCTACAACCAGAGCATTAAGGAAAGGATTTATCTCAGAAGATTTACTAGCAAGATACTGCAGAATAATCAGTCAAAAATATCCAGACCATTTATGTTCAAAATGTCACGGAGAAGATAATGTAAATCCAGAAGTCCAGTTAGAATAATTGAAGAAGATAGTAGAAGATAACTCAAAAGACGAGAAAGTCATGAGAAAGTCATAAAGAAAAAGAAGAAAGAGACATAAAGAAGAAATGATCAAAAGAAGACAAAGAGAAAAGATGTGAGAAGACCAAGCGGCCGACAAGATACAAAGAAGATAAAGTAGAAAGAGACATAAAGAGAAAAAAAATAAAGCGGATAAAGATGTAAAAGAAATATTTACTTTTCTTTATGTAAAGTTCTTTGTTTTTTATGTAAAAAAGTCAGAGTCGTAGAAGTCATAGTCGTAAATAGTAAGAGTCAAGTTACTATTCATGAATAGTAAATGTCAATGAATAGTAAATGCCAATGAATAGTAAGAGTCATATGTGAATAGTAAGAGTCATATGTGAATAGTAAGAGTCAGATGTGAATAGTAAGAGTCATCTTACTCCTCTATATAAAGGAGTAAGAAGATAGATGAAAAGATATCATCGAAAATATGAAATCGAAAAATTACAAATCAATAAAAAATTCTCTCTTTCATAAATACTCTCTCAAATAAGCTATAAGATTCAACAAGTTATGTCGAACTCGAAGGAGATACAAAGTCAGGTATAATCATTTATGATTATGCATTGCTAAATTCTTATATTCCTGATAATCATCTTATAATACTATAGCTTTCATCATGTTATAATAATGCTATAAAAAATAATTTGAGCAAGTTTGCCATGGAAGTATGCTATAAGTAATAACCTAGGCTAAGTCACTCCTAATGGGAAACCGGTGAGGCGAGGAGATGCCGTTTAGGGAAGTACCGCAGTTGAGGACATTGCTAGGGTAAATGATTAGAGCAAAGGGCCATGGTAGTGACCAGAAAAATTGTTTTTTATATCCTATTATTATATGATGAATATGATGGTAAAGTAAGAAGATTAGAAGGAATAATCATAAGAATAATAGCGATACATAAAATAATGATAACATACCTACTAGACGAGATGGCAGATAATTATAAGATATTAATCTTTTATGTACTTAGAAAGATAACTGAACCTGAAATTAGAAAAAATATATTCAAGAATACGAAAATCTAATTTTAACAGAAATAATTAACCAGGAATGGAGTGAAGAACTAGAAGAACTAGAAGAAGCCTATAATAATGACGAACTAGAAAGAGTATATAATTATGACTACACTAATATATGGGATTCAGAACCCGAAATAGACTAAGATATGATAAATTACGAATATTTAAATTATTGGACAGAAACTATGCTTGAAATAGCTAAAACCGAACAAAATATGAAAAATTGGGAGTAATGTAATACGATTGTAGTCATAGGACCTTCCGTTTATATATCATATTCCATTTGACTAATACGGTTGTAGTCATAACAGATTGGGAATAATGTAATACGATTGTAGTAGGACCCATCGGCCTAGGACAACCACATAAGTCCATTTGACGGAAGGTCCTATGACTACAATGGTATTACATTACTCCCAATCTGTTATGACTACAATGGTATTAGTCAAATGGACTTATGTGATTGTCGTAAGCCGATGCGTCCTTGTATGAACGTATGACATTACTCCCAATACGATATTGTAACGACCCGGCCCGTCGTTACGGGAATTACCACCCCGTCATGTTGCATTCACATATCTTATGCTTTTATATTAGTATTAAAACATATCATGTGAGTTAGGAGTGAATTGAATTGAAAATGAAACAAATAGCATGTTTGAAGGAAGTCTGAATATGGAAAGTCAACCTAGAGTTGACTATTGAGTTATAGTGCTCGGAATCAGATTCTGATGATTCGACTAGTTTCGGGGGATCATTTATGACTTAGGAGAGCAATCGGAATTGAATTTGGAGGCCCGGTGTAGAAATAGGCTTGAATTGGCTAAGGTTGAATTTTGGCGAAATCCGAACGGTAGGTGAGATTTTGATCCGGGGTCGGAATGGAATTCCGACAGTTGCAGTAGCTTCGTTAGGTGATTTTGGATGTGCCTGCAAAATTTCAGGTCATTCGGACGTCGTTTGGTCGGGTTTTTGATGGAATGAGCAATTCGGAAATTTTGAAGAAACTTAGGCTTGAATCCGTGTGTAATTGGTGATTTTGATGGTCTAGGATTGTGTTTTTATGATTGGAACAAGTTCGTATCGTGTTTTGGAGCATGTTGGTGGTTTTCATTGGGGTCCCGGGAGCCCCAGGATGAATTTGGGGGTCCAAATGGACCATTTTGAGCCAAAAAGGGGCTGCTGGAATTGCTGCAATAAAATTGCAGGTTATTTGTTCTCTGCGATCGCGGCCATTGCCACGCGATCGCGTAGTGTATCGAGATGAGGCAGGGAAATTGTTCTTTGCGATCACAAGAGTAGTGATGCGATCGCGTGAGCTTGAGTGTTTGTTCATCGCGATCGCGGGTCGGTCGATGCGATCGCGTAAGGTCGTGTTCCTGAGCAGTGCGATCGCGACCCCTTTGATGCGATCGCGTAGGGTCGCTGGGTTGAGCACTGCGATCGCGTCCAGGCTCACGCGATCGCGTAGAGGAAAGTTGGCAGCCAGGTTTTTGTGCATCGCGATCGCACGCCCAGTGTTGCGATCGCGTAGAGTAAACGGCCCAGGCAGTGAGTTTAAGTCCAGAAACATTTCATACGGGTTTCATTTTCATAAACCCCCATTTTTGAGCCCTTGAGAGAAGAAAGGGACGGGAAATAGCTGGGAAATCATCGGGTATTCATCGGAGGTAAGTTTCTTGACTCAAAAACATCATTTTATGGTAGAATTAACATCAATCTTCATGAATTTGGGTAGAAATTGTGAAGAATTGTGGCCTAGATATTGAAAACAAAAATTTGGGTTTTGAAAGGCCAATTGAACTTCGATTTTGGTAAATTTTATATGTATGGACTCGTGGCGAGACGAGGGTTCTGGAAATATGAGTTTCGAGATTTTTCGAGATGTGGGCCGGGGCTCGGGTTTTGCCAATTTCGTGATTTTTGATATTTTTCGAGTTCTTTCGATTGGGTTATGTTCCATTAGCCTATTTTGATATATTTGTGCTGATTTGTGCTAGTTTTGACGTGCGTGGATGCCGGTTCGAGGAGCTAAGGCGTCGCGGGCATGAGCTTTCGTCGGTTCGAGGTGGGTAATACTTGTAAATGATGTCCCGAGGGTTAGTAAACCCCGGACTTGCACATCTTAGTGCCGTGTTGAGGTGACTTGCACGCCGGATAACGGGCGTGGGGTAGAGCACCATTGGGGATCGCGACTTGGTCCGTCCCGCGTAATAAATAATAACACCTAATTGTTGAAATGAATTGGACTAATTATCATGTTTGGGCTTCGTGCCGATTATTTGAATCCTTCGGGGATTAGTATCATTGTCTTGATAACACTGTACATATTTTTATCTAAATTTAAGGTTTTAAATGGTATTTTTGCTATTCAGCATTCTTATAAGGTTATGAAAAACTTGAACAAGGTCTTAATAATATTTTAGCTATGAGCTAATGTTATATTGTTGCCCGTAGGGCTTTCTTGATTATTTGTTAGACTGATTGGGCCGAGGGCCATATGTTAAGTCATGACATTTCATGTGAGCATATGCATACACATGCATGGATCGGACCGCACGCCGCAGTGGTATACGGATCGGGCTGCGCGCCGCAGCAGGTGTGATATTAATATTGTGCTTGGGCTGTAGGAGCCCCTCCGGAGTCTGAACCCCCACGGTGAGCACGGGTACCCAAATTGGATCGGGCTATGCGCCGTAGCGGTCATATGCATTGCATGGCATACATACAATGGTTTACGTGTACTACGTGGCATAACATTCAGCACTCATACATTACTGGCACACATGCATTAGTTGCCTTATTGACCAGATCTCCTGGTGTAAATTGATCAGGAGTGCTGAGCCCGAAGGGCTGATTTGAGTGCGGACTTGCATCGCTTGAGATTGTATCCAGGTATTGGTATATTATTATGAAAGAAAGTAGCTAAAATTGAGATTTATAAATAATCTACTCACATATGCTTGAAAGGAATAAAAAGATAGTTATGTATTGTGTAGCATGAGGTAGTGCCTATCGTGGTTTTCTTCCCTTCAGCATTATTTACTTTTATTACTGCTGAGTTGGAAGTACTCACACCCGACTCCCTGCACCTTGTGTGCAGATCCAGGTACACCATAGTGGAGCTGATTCTATTGCGGCTCGGGAGTGCTTTTGGACAGTCGAGGTAGTTGCCGGCGTTCGCAGGACCTGATTCTCCAGTTTGTCTGTATTTTGTTCTGATCATCCCACACTTGTGCACAGTTATATTCGCTATTTACACTGTGTATACTCTGTAGAGGCTCATGACTCTCGACCCTTCGGTCTATGGGAGTTGGCACGTGTTGGGACTTGGTTCTCTGTTTTTAAGATATCTATCACTGTTATGCATAAATTGGATAAAGTGAGCTTGTGGCTCCGTGATTATTGTTGATTGGTCGGGCTGGCCTAGCAGTGTGCTGGGCGCCATCACGACCGGATTTGGGGTCGTGACAAGTTGGTATCAAAGCCTAGGTTTACTAGGCCTCGTGAGTCTTGAGCCGGTTAGTAGAGTCTTGTGGATCGGTACGGGGACGCCTGTACTTATCCTCGGGAGGCTGCGAACCTTTAGGAAACACTTCACATTTCTTGGAATTCTTATCGTGCGCACTTGATTCATCTTGAGATATAATTTTTGAAATTCCTTCCACACGTACGTGTACGCATCGAGCGCTCAGTAATGTAATTGCCTTATGGCTTGTGATTTCCTCGAACGAGGGGCGAGATATAATCTCCATGAGTTCATGTTGGGCCAGTCGGGAGGACTTGAGGCCGGATCCTTGTCTATGTCTTGAGCATCAATGTATTAATTTTGCGAGTCGGTATTATGAAGTTTATACGATCGGTATTGATCCTTATTGTGCAAATGGCAATTTAATAATGGGAGAGTTGTAAGGTATTCAGTTCTTATTGTGATTTGATATGTAGCCCTAGCTATGGGCGTGAGAAATAATTATCATATCTCGTAATTAGAAGGTAAAGTGCCTTATGTGTAGTGGAACGAGTTTAAACTCAGGAAGACTAAAGTGATTTTGATATGTGTTATGATTCGAGCATGTACAACGCAGGTTCAAGTATAAATTATGATAATATGATTCGTATAGTATTGAGACTTAATGTTGTTGAAATACATTGTGATATCTTGTTGAGTTGTGGATGTATTGTTAGAATGGTTTGGTGATTCTCTGGCAGGTGGATAGGCCAATTTACAAAGGAAACTTTGCCGAAATTTTTGGAAAATTTGGGACTTAGAAAAGATTTTGTCACCTAAAGAGGGGGCGTAACTGTTGTGTGTGAATGAATGCAAGAATTGCAAAAGAGTTAATATTTCTGATGATTCGAATCTCCGCCGAATCTTGTAAATGACTTGAGTTTAATCTAACTAGAACTTTGTGGCATCATTTGAGTAAGAATGCTATGAGTAGCTAGAAGTGCCTTGATGTATGGCTCCGAGCTAAGTTGGGGAGGTTGTTATTGATTAACTAATTGCACTGTTGTATGCTATGTTGGCTCTGTCTCTAGGTATGTTGGGAAATTTCGATAAGGGTTATGGTGCTACGTAGATGTGAAGAAATACTAGGATGTTGTGAACTTATGTTGGTAAAGAATGTTCGATGTATAGAAAAGAAAGATAGCTAAGTGTATCTGTATGTAATCATGTTTTGCGGTGTCAGAGTTCTAGCAAGGCACGAGTGGTTCTGTTCCATAAGACAGTAGAATTACAGCTGAATAAGGGTGAATGACGCCCAAGAATAGTCCTGTGGTGTTCCAGATTTTGCTTGTAACGGTAAGGTGTCTTAAGATTATGTATGTGGATAAAGACGGTGTTTTCGTTAAAAGGGATCAAGACTTGTTCTATGTTATGTGAATGATGGGATTCTATGTGTCCGTATTGGAAGGTAATGATACTAATTCAAAAATCGCATAAAGTTCTTCAAAATAATGTATTGTAGAATGTGGTACTTTTGGAAAACATTGAGGGAGTATTCAGTGGCCTATGTGTCTTATGTATGAATCTAGTGTGGTAACAGGAGTTGATGTATTATGGTGTTACAGTAAGCGCTAATATTGAGTTAAAGATGAATCGGAAAGGAAACTGGGTAAATGGAACAACTTGTTAATAAATCAGAATGGTATAAAAAGGAATACGATTGATTTCTGGTATGTGGTTGAAGTAATGAGTCTTGCAGACATTGCAGCAAAGCTCTTGAGTGCTAGCAGTTGTGTAACTTGATATAGGTATAAGGACTCAGTCCTGGCAGTTAAACTTATGCAATGAATGGGAAGAAATAGTTTGTGATGTGTTTTATCATGGTTTGAAGATGAGTATATTCCTGTCGGTATGCGAAGCGTGGAATGTGTAATGAGTTTTCTTCTATATGGGATCACGAAAGTCATTGACTAGTTGAGTGCGTCGATGTTGAGGCGGAGGAAAGGGATATGAATTTCCATGTTGTCTTAGTGTGATATGGTATACACGATGTGTTATGGAAAGTTGATAATGGTATATTCTAGATTTTGAGATCGGTGCATAATATTTGGGAAGTCAATAAAGATTATTGAGTAGCGCGGACAGCTGCAGGTGAATTAAGATCGATCTTTCTGATGATTTAAGAAAATGGTACTGCTATTCTATTAACTTGGCAGGGAATATGGTCCAAAAAGGACAAGGTAATGTAAACTGATAATATCTAATGGCATGGTGGTGTTCTCTTGTTGGATCGACTGTAATAATTGAGTCGTTGATGGCATAGTGAAATTCTTGGATGGCTTTCGTGGAACGAATGGGCGCTTAATGTGCGTTATGTATTCGTACGGTGGAGTGTGGAACCAGGTATAGCGATTCATGTGTTACATATGTGTTGGAGACTAGAAGTTCTCGTAATCCGCCTATGCAGTGGTTGTATATCGCGTGTATCGGCACTGTTTTGTGATTATTGGAAATCGGAAGCCCTTAGGCTCTCTCTTAGCTTGATATGAAGAATTTGGGTTATGATACCTTATTTCAGACTGGTTGACATAAGTCAGGTCGTCTAGAGAAATGTGATATGGGCTATGTCGGAAAATGGCACAAATTGCATAGCAAAGAGCATCAGAGTATGCTCCAACAGAGTAGTTGTACACAGGACCAGCGGACGGCTGGTAGGCATTGCTTTGTCAGTTGGACCTTAGTGGCGGATGTCAGTGTAGAGGTATCTACCATTGATTCAGTTCCAGTATTGAGAAACGTTGTCAGATGCGTTTCATGTGGCCGAGTTTGAGGCTATATATGTATATATATATGTTTGTTGTAATGAGAAAATTTGATTCGATATGCATTTCCTTTTTGCGAGATTTATGCATGGATCGGGTGGCACGCCGCCACGGGTTATTTGGATTGGGTGGCACGCCGCCACAGGTATGGTATCCGGATCGGGTGGCACGCCGCCACGGGTATGTCATTGGAGCGGGTTGCACGCCGCAACAGAATATTGTGAAAATATAGTTAGTTATAAGCTACCCGGTATACAATACTTCCTCGCTTCTGAGGAAAAGACCGTTTTGAGTATCGCTTGGCGAATGGCACATCGGTTGTGTCCTTTCAGGATTCGATAGCATACGTTAATTGTTTCACCGTGGGTGAGGTTGATTGTGTGGGTTCAAGACCTAGATCTATGCGTGGCTAACCGTTTTGAGCTTGGTAAATTGAGGTGCTTCATGAGTAATAATGTTGGGGTAGAATCACGAATCGCGGCAAGGCTACGTGTTGTTATGACCTCTCGAGGAGGATTCAGGTACTCTATTTCTATAATGCGAGACGCGATCTCAGTTCTATGTTATGATGGCACAGAGGAATTGAATTGCAGCTCTATTTGCTGGAGACAGTTGTCATGAATTGAGCTGTCATGATTCGAGTGTGTGCATACGTTTCTATTGGAGCCTATGTTGTGCTCATCATGGCATAGGCCGGTGTTGAGGTGTCTTATCACTAGTGCGGTGTGTTATAATCGAAATGACCGTTGGAGTCATTAATGAATACGAGCATATTGGATCTTAGCTTGTTAGAAAGGTAAAAATCGAGGTTTGACTCCGAAACCTATTGTGATACCAGTTTTAAAAGGGAAATGGATTCACGAATGGTTGGCCTGAGAGATGGGTTCGGTATATCGCGTGCTTCAGCTGCCGTGGGGCAGGATATAGAGGTGTTGTAATAAGACTCTATCTAATGAAAGAGGTTTTCAGCTAGTATTTGGTTATTGTGTCCAGTTGTTGTGATTAGAGACTATCGGCTCGAGTGATTGGGTTGTCGATACAGCATATGATCTCACCCGGAGTAGTGAATATGGGCTATTGCAGTGGATTCGAGTGTATCCTGAGTATAGGCATGGGATTTGCATTTGGCATATGATTTCAGAAAGTGCAATATGATTTATGGTTCAGATGGTCTGTAAAATTCTGACTATATGGTGTTTTCGGACTTATGTGAGATAGGGTGACGTATGATCACCCGGATATATGCTTGGTAAGGTCATTCGGCTATTGGGTTGCTTCTAGTACAACTCCGAGTCCGCTCGAGGACGAGCGTTTGTTTAAGTTGGGGAGAATGTAACGACCCGGCCCGTCGTTACGGGAATTACCCCCCCGTCATGTTGCATTCACATATCTTATGCTTTTATATCAGTGTTAAAACATATCATGTGAGTTAGGAGTGAATTGAATTGAAAATGAAACAAATAGCATGTTTGAAGGAAGTTTGACTATGGAAAGTCAACCTAGAGTTGACTATCAAGTTTGAGTGCTCGGAATCAGATTCTGATGATTCGACTAGTTTCGGGGGATCATTTATGACTTAGGAGAGCAATCAGAATTGAATTTGGAGGCCCGGTATAGAAATAGGCTTGAATTGGCTAAGGTTGAAATTTGGCGAAATCCGAACGGTAGGTGAGATTTTGATCCGGGGGTCGGAATGGAATTCCGACAATTCCTGTAGCTTCGTTATGTGATTTTGGATATGTCCGCAAATTTTCAGGTCATTCGGACGTCATTTGGTCAGGGTTTTTGATGGAATGAGCAATTCGGAAATTTTGAAGAAACTTAGGCTTGAATCTGTGTGTAATTGGTGATTTTGATGTCTAGGATTGTGTTTTTATGATTGGAACAAGTTCGTCTCGTGTTTTGGAGTATGTTGGTGGTTTTCGTTGGGGTCCCGGGAGCCTCGGGATGAATTCGGGGGTCCAAACGGGCCATTTTGAGCCAAAAAGGGGCTGTTGGAATTGCTGCAATAAAATTGCAGGTTATTTGTTCTCTGCGATCGCGGCCATTGCCACGCGATCGCGTAGTGTATCGAGATGAGGCAGGGAAATTGTTCTTCGCGATCGGAGGAGTAGTGATGCGATCGCGTGAGGTTGAGTGTTTGTTCATCGCGATCGCGGGTCGGTCGATGCGATCGCGTAAGGTCGTGTTCCTGAGCAGTGCGATCGCGACCCCTTTGATGCGATCGCGTAGGGTCGCCGGGTTGAGCACTGCGATCGCGTCCAGGCTCACGCGATCACGTAGAGGAAAGTTGGCAGCCAGGTTTTTGTGCATCGCGATCGCACACCCAGTGCTGCGATCGCGTAGAGTAAACGGCCCAGGCAGTGAGTTTAAGTCCAGAAACATTTCATACGGGTTCATTTGCAAAACCCTCCATTGTTGAGCTCTAGGGTGAGAAAGTGACGGGAAATAGCTGGGAAATCATCGGGTATTCATCGGAGGTAAGTTTCTTGACTCAAAAACATCATTTTATGGTAGAATTAACATCAATCTTCATGAATTTGGGTAGAAATTGTGAAGGATTGTGGCCTAGATATTGAAAACAAAAAATTGGGTTTTGAAAGGCCAATTGAACTCCGATTTTGGTAAATTTTATATGTATGGACTCGTGGTGAGACGAGGGTTCTGGAAATATGAGTTTCGAGATTTTTCGAGATGTGGGCCCGGGGCTCGGGTTTTGCCAATTTCGTGATTTTTGATATTTTTCGAGTTCTTTCGATTGAGTTATGTTCCATAGCCTATTTTGATATATTTGTTCTGATTTGTGCTAGTTTTGACGTGCGTGGATGCCGGTTCGAGGAGCTAAGGCATCGCGGGCATGAGCTTTCGTCGGTTCGAGGTGGGTAATACTTGTAAATGATGTCCCGAGGGTTAGTAAACCCCGGACTTGCACATCTTAGTGTTGTGTTGAGGTGACTTGCACGCCGGATAACGGGCGTGGGGTAGAGCACCATTGGGGATCGCGACTTGGTCCGTCCCGCGTAATAAATAATAACACCTAATTGTTGAAATGAATTGGACTAATTATCATGTTTGGGCTTCGTGCCGATTATTTGAATCCTTCGGGGATTAGTATCATTGTTTTGATAACACTGTACATATTTTTATCTAAATTTAAGGTTTTAAATGGTATTTTTGCTATTCGGCATTCTTATAAGGTTATGAAAAAATTGAACAAGGTCTTAATAATATTTTAGCTCTGAGCTAATGTGATATTGTTGCCCGTAGGGCTTTCTTGATTATTTGTTAGACTGATTGGGCCGAGGGCCATATGTTAAGTCATGACATTTCATGTGAGCATATACATACACATGCATGGATCGGACTGCACGCCGCAGTGGTATACGGATTGGGCTGCGCGCCGCAGCAGGTGTGATATAAATATTGTGCTTGGGCTGTAGGAGCCCCTCCGGAGTCTGAACCCCCATAGTGAGCACGGGTACCCAAATTGGATCGGGCTACGCGCCGTAGCGGTCATATGCATTGCATGGCATACATACATTGGTTTACGTGTACTATGTGGCATAATATTCAGCACTCATACATTACTGGCACATTTGCATTAGTTGCCTTATTGACCAGATCTCCTGGTGTAAATTGATAAGGAGTGCTGAGCCCGAGGGGCTGATTTGAGTGCGGACTTGCATTGCTTGAGATTGTATCCAGGTATTGGTATATTATTATAAAAGAAAGTAGCTAAAATTGAGATTTCTAAATAATCTACTCACATATGCTTGAAAGGAATAAAAAGATAGTTCCGTATTGTGTAGCATGAGATAGTGCCTATCGTGGTTTTCTTCCCTTCAGCATTATTTACTTTTATTACTGCTGAGTTGGAAGTACTCACACCCGACTCCCTGCACCTTGTGTGCAGATCCAGGTACATCACAGTGGAGCTGAATCTATTGCGGCTCGGGAGTGCTTTTGGACATTCGAGGTAGCTGCTAGCGTTCGCAGGACCTGATTCTCCAGTTTGTCTGTATTTTTGTTCTGATCATCCCACACTTGTGCACAGTTATATTCACTATTCACACTTTGTATACTCTGTAGAGGCTCATGACTCTTGACCCTTCGGTCTATGGGAGTTGGCAAGTGTTGGGACTTGGTTATCTGTTTTTAAGATATCTATCACTGTTATGCATAAATTGGATAAAGTGAGCTTGTGGCTCCGTGGTTATTGTTGATTGGTCGGGCTGGCCTAGCAGTGTGCTGGGCGCCATCACGACCGGATTTGGGGTCGTGACAGATATATAAACGGAAGGGCCTATGACTACAATCGTATTATATTACTCCCAATTCGTTATGACTATAATCGTATTATTCAAATGGACTTATGTGGTTGTCGTAGGCCGATGCGTCCTAGTATATGAATGAAATCATATTCATTCACGGTCAATTACTAAATAACAACCATGAAATATAAACGGAAATTCCTGTGACTACAATCGTATTAGTCCAATGGACTTATGAATAAAATAATATTCATAGATGGTCAATTACTAAATAACAACCACGATATATAAACGGAAGGTCCTATTACTACAATAGTATTAGTCAAATGGACTTATGTGGTTGTCGTAGGCCGATGCGTCCTACTACAATCGTATTACATTACTCCCAATCTATTATGACTACAATCGTATTAGTCAAATGGACTTATATGGTTGTCGTAGGCCGATGCGTCCTGCTACAATCGTATTACATTACTCCCAATCTGTTATGACTACAATCGTATTAGTCAAATGGACTTATGTGGTTGTTGTAGGCCGATGTGTCCTAGTATATGAATGAAATCATATTCATTCACGGTCAATTACTAAATAACAACCACGATATATAAACGGAAGGTCCTATGAGTATAATCGTATTAGTCAAATTGACTTATGTGGTTGTCGTAGGCCGATGCGCCCTAGGATGTGGTTATCGTTGGCCGATGCGTCCTACTACAATCGTATTACATTACTCCCAATCTGTTATGACGTCAATCTTATTAGTCAAATGGACTTATGTGGTTTTCGTAGGCCGACGCGTCCTAGTATATGAATGAAATCATATTCATAGATGGTCAATTACTAAATAACAACCACGTTATATAAACGCAAGGTCCTATTACTAGAATCGTATTAGTCAAATGGACTTATGTGGTTGTCGTAGGCTGATGCGTCCTACTACAATCATATTAGATTACTCCCAATCTGTTATGACTACAATCGTATTAGTGAAATGGACTTATGTGGTTGTCGTAGGACTATGCGTCCTACTACAATCGTATTACATTACTCCCAATCTATTATGACTACAATCGTATTAGTGAAATGGAC
Organism: Nicotiana noctiflora; assembly: GCA_032618575.1. NCBI lineage: Eukaryota > Viridiplantae > Streptophyta > Magnoliopsida > Solanales > Solanaceae > Nicotiana > Nicotiana noctiflora. Next base: position 78,739 of record JASVEL010001223.1, on the reverse strand, counting down.
TTATGTGGTTGTCGTAAGCCGATGCGTCCTAGTATATGAATGAAATCATATTCATTCACGGTCAATTACTTAATAACAATCAAGATATATAAACGGAAGTTCCTATGACTACAATCGTATTAGTCCAATGGACTTATGTGGTTGTCGTAGGCCGATGCGTCCTAGTATATGAATGAAATCATATTCATTCACGGTCAATTACTAAATAACAACCATGATATATAAACTGAAATTCCTGTGACTACAATCGTATTAATCCAATGGACTTATGAATAAAATAATATTCATAGATGGTCAATTACTAAATAACAACCACGATATATAAACGGAAGGTCCTATTACTACAAACGTATTAGTCAAATGGACTTATGTGGTTGTCGTAGGCCGATGCGTCCTACTACAATCGTATTACATTACTCCCAATCTGTTATGACTACAATCGTATTAGTGAAATGGACTTATATGGTTGTCGTAGGCTGATGCGTCCTGCTACAATCGTATTACATTACTCCCAATCTGTTATGACTACAATCGTATTAGTCAAATGGACTTACGTGGTCGTTGTAGGCCGATGCGTCCTAGTATATGAATGAAACCATATTCATTCACGGTCAATTACTAAATAACAACCACGATATATAAACGGAAGGTCCTATGAGTACAATCGTATTAGTCAAATGGACTTATGTGGTTGTCGTAGGCCGATGCGCCCTAGGATGTGGTTATCGTTGGCCGATGCGTCCTACTACAATCGTATTACATTACTCCCAATCTGTTATGACGTCAATCTTATTAGTCAAATGGACTTATGTGGTTGTCGTAGGCCGACGCGTCCTAGTATATGAACAAAATCATATTCATAGATGGTAAATTACTAAATAACAACCACGATATATAAACACAAGGTCATATTACTAATCGTATTAGTCAAATGGACTTATGTGGTTGTCGTAGGCTGATGCGTCCTACTACAATCATATTACATTACTCCCAATCTGTTATGACTACAATCGTATTAGTGAAATGGACTTATGTGGTTGTCGTAGGACGATGCGTCCTACTACAATCGTATTACATTACTCCCAATCTGTTATGACTACAATCGTATTAGTCAAATGGACTTATGTGGTTGTCGTAGGCCGATGCATCCTAGTATATGAATGAAATCATATTCATTCACGGTCAATTACTTAATAACAACCAAGATATATAAACGGAAGTTCCTATGACTACAATCGTATTAGTCCAATGGACTTATGTGGTTGTCGTAGGCCGATGCGTCCTAGTATACGAATAAAATCATATTCATTCACGGTCAATTACTAAATAACAACCACGATATATAAACGGAAGTTCCTATGAGTACAATCGTATTAGTCCAAGGACTTATGTGGTTGCCGTAGGCTGATGCGTCCTAGTATGTGGTTGTCGTAGGCCGATGCATCCTACTACAATCGTATTACATAACTCCCAATCTCCTATGAATTCAATCGTATTAGTCCAATGGACTTATGTTGTTGTCGTAGGCCGATGCGTCCTATTATATGAATGAAAAATATTCAAAGATAGTCAATTACTAAATAACAATCACGATATATAAATGGAAGGTCCTATTACAACAATCATATTAGTCAAATGGACTTATGTGGTTGTCGTAGGCCGATGCGTCCTACTACAATCGTATTACATTACACCCAATCTGTTATGACCATCTATGAATATGATTTCATTCATATACTAGGACGCATCGGTCTACGGCTACCACATAAGTCCATTTGACTAATACGATTGTAGTCATAATAGATTGGGAGTAATGTAATATGATTGTAGTAGGACGCATCGGCCTACGACAACCACATAAGTCCATTTGACTAATACGATTGTAGTCATAGGAACTTCCGTTTATATATCGTGGTTGTTATTTAGTAATTGACCGTGAATGAATATGATATCATTCATATACTAGGACGCATCAGCCTACGACAACCACATAAATCCATTTGACTAATACGTTTGTAGTTATAACAGATTGGGAGTAATGTACTACGATTGTAGTAGGACGTATTGGCCTACGACAACCACATAAGTCCATTTGATTAATACGATTATAGTCATAGGAACTTCCATTTATATATCGTGGTTGTTATTTAGTAATTGACCGTGAATGAATATGATTTCATTCATATACTAGGACGCATCAGCCTACGACAACCACATAAATCCATTTGACTAATACGTTTGTAGTTATAACAGATTGGGAGTAATGTACTACGATTGTAGTAGGACACATCGGCCTACGACAACCACATAAGTCCATTTGATTAATACGATTGTAGTCATAGGATCTTCCGTTTATATATCGTGGTTGTTATTTAGTAATTGACCGTGAATGAATGTGATTTCATTCATATACTAGGACGCATCAGCCTACGACAACCACATAAGTCCATTTGACTAATACCATTGTAGTCATAACAGATTGGGAGTAATGTAATACGATTGTAGTCATAGGACCTTCCGTTTATATATCATATTCCATTTGACTAATACGGTTGTAGTTATAACATATTAGGAGTAATGTAATACGGTTGTAGTAGGACCCATCAGCCTACGACAACCACATAAGTCCATTTGACGGAAGGTCCTATGACTACAATCGTATTACATTACGCCCAATCTGTTATGACTACAATGGTATTAGTCAAATGGACTTATGTCATTGTCGTAGGCCGATGCGTCCTTGAATGAACGTATGACATTACTCCCAATACGATATATAAACGGAAGGGCCTATGACTACAATCGTATTACATTACTCCCAATTTGTTATGACTACAATCGTATTATTCAAATGGACTTATGTGGTTGTCGTAGGCCGATGCGTCCTAGTATATGAATGAAATCATATTCATTCACAGTCAATTACTAAATAACGACCATGATATATAAACGAAAATTCCTGTGACTACAATCGTATTAGTCCAATGGACTTATGAATAACATAATATTCATAGATGATCAATTACTAAATAACAACCACGATATATAAACGGAAGGTCCTATTACTACAATCGTATTAGTCAAATGGATTTATGAATGAAATAATATTCATAGATGGTACATTACTAAATAACAACCATGATATATGAACGGAAGGTCATATTTCTACAATCGTATTAGTCCAATGGACTTATGTGGTTGCCGTAGGCCGATGCGTCCTACTACAATCGTTCTACATTACTCCCAATCTGTTATGACTACAATCGTATTACATTACTCCCAATAAGTTATGACTACAATCGTATTAGTCAAATGGACTTATGTGGTTGTCGTAGGCCGATGCGTCATAGTATATGATTGAAATATTCATTCACGGTCCATTACTAAATAATAACCACGATATATAAACGGAATGTCCTATTACTGCAATCGTATTAGTCAAATGGACTTATATGGTTGTCGTAGGCCGATGCGTCCTACTATAGTCGTATTATATTACTCCCAATCTGTTATGACTACAATCGTATTAGTCAAATGTACTTATGTGGTTGTCGTAGGCCAATGCGTCCTAGTATGTGAATGAAATTATATTCATTCACGGTCAATTACTAAAAAAACAACCACGATATATAAACAGAAGGTCCTATTACTACAATCGTATTAGTCCAGTGGACTTATGTGGTTGTCTTAGGCCGATGCGTCTTAGTATATGAATGAAATAATATTCATATATGGTCAATTACTAAATAACAATCACGATATATAAACTGAAGTTCCTATGACTACAATCGTATTAGTCCAATGGACTTATGTGGTTGTCGTAGGCCGATGCGTCCAAGTATGTGGTTGTCGTAGGCCGATGCGTCCTACTACAATTCTATGACATTACTTCCAATCTGTTATGACTATAATCGTATTAGTCAAATGGACTTATGTGATTGTCGTAGGCTGATACGTCCTAGTATGAACGTATGACATTACTCCCAATACGATATATAAACAGAAGGTCCTATTACTACAATCGTATTAGTCAAATGGACTAATACGTATCGGCCTACGACAACCACATAAGTCCATTTGACTAATACGATTGTAGTCATAACAGATTGGTAATAATGTAATACAATTGTAGTGGGACACATCGGCCTACGACAACCACATAAGTCCATTTGACTAATACGATTGTAGTAATAGGAGCTTCCGTTTATATATCGTGGTTGTTATTTAGTAATTGACCATCTATGAATATTATTTCATTCATATACTAGGACGCATCGGCCTACGACAACCACATATGTCCATTTTACTAATACAATTGTAGTCATAACAGATTGGGAGTAATGTAATACGATTGTAGTAGGACGCATCGGCCTACGACAACCACATACGTCCATTGGACTAATACGATTGTAGTCATAGGAACTTCCGTTTATATATCGTGGTTTACCATCTATGAATATTATTTCATTCATATACTCCCAATCTGTTATGACTACAATTGTATTACATTACTCACAATCTGTTATGACTACAATCGTATTACATTACTCCCAATCAGTTATAACTACAATCATATTAGTCAAATGGACTTATGTGGTTGTCGTAGGCCGATGCTTCCTTGTATATGAATGAAATCATATTCATTCACTGCCAATTACTAAATAACAACCATGATATATAAACGGAAGGTCCTATTACAAAAATCGTATTAGTCTAATGGACTTATGTGGTTGTCGTAGGCCGATGCGTCCTACTACAATCGTATTAAATTACTCCCAATCTGTTAATACTACAATCCTATTAGTCAAATGGACTTACGTGGTTATCGTAGGCTGATCCGTCCTAGTATGTGAATGAAAATATATTCATTCACGGTCAATTAATAAATAACAACCACGATATATAAACGGCAGGTCCTATACCAGGACTACAATCGTATTAGTCCAATGGAATTATGTGGTTGTATTAGATTGGGAGTAATGTAATATGATTGTAGTCATAGTACCTTCCCTTTATATATCGTATTGGGAATAATGGCCGATGCGTCCTAATATATGAATGAAATAATATTCATAGATGGTCAATTACTAAATAACAACCAGGATATATAAACGATTGGACTTATGTGGTTATCGTAGGCTGATGCGTCCTAGTATATGAATGAAATAATATTCATAGATGGTCAACTACTAAATAACAACCACGATATATAAACGGAAGGTCCTATTACTACAAACATATTAGTCAAATGGACTTATATGGTTGTCGTAGACCGATGTGTCCTACTACAATCGTATTACATTACTCCCAATCTGTTATGACTACAATCGTATTAGTTAAATGGACTTATATGGTTGTCGTAGGTCGATGCGTCCTACTACAATTGTATTACATTACTCTCAATCTGTTATGACTACAATCGTATTAGTCAAATGGACTAATGTGGTTGTCATAGTCCAATGTGTCCTAGTATATGAGTGAAATCACATTCATTCACGGTCAATTACTAAATAACAACCACGATATATAAACGGAAGGTCCTATGAGTACAATCGTATTAGTCAAATGGACTTATGTGGTTGTCGTAGGCTGATGTGTCCTACTACAATCGTATTACATTACTCCCAATCTATTATGACTACAATCATATTAGTCAAATGGACTTATGTGGTTGTCGTAGGCCGATGCATCCTAGGATGTGGTTATCGTAGGCCGATGAGTTCTACTACAATCGTATTACATTACTCTCAATCTGTTATGACTACAATCGTATTAGTCAAATGGACTTATCTGGTAGTCGTAGGCCGACGCGTCCTAGTATATGAATGAAATCATATTCATAGATGGTCAATTACTAAATAACAACCACGATATATAAACGCAAGGTCATATTACTACAATCGTTCTAGTCAAATGGTCTTATGTGGCTGTCGTAGGCCGATGCGTCCTACTATAATCGTATTACATTACTCCCAATTTGTTATGAATACAATCGTATTAGTCAAATGGACTTATGTGGTTGTCGTAGGCCGATGCGTCCTACTACAATCGTATTACATTACACCCAATCTGTTATGACCATCTATGAATATGATTTCATTCATATACTAGGACGCATCGGTCTACGGCTACCACATAAGTCCATTTGACTAATACGATTGTAGTCATAATAGATTGGGAGTAATGTAATATGATTGTAGTAGGACGCATCGGCCTACGACAACCACATAAGTCCATTTGACTAATACGATTGTAGTCATAGGAACTTCCGTTTATATATCGTGGTTGTTATTTAGTAATTGACCGTGAATGAATATGATATCATTCATATACTAGGACGCATCAGCCTACGACAACCACATAAATCCATTTGACTAATACGTTTGTAGTTATAACAGATTGGGAGTAATGTACTACGATTGTAGTAGGACGTATTGGCCTACGACAACCACATAAGTCCATTTGATTAATACGATTATAGTCATAGGAACTTCCATTTATATATCGTGGTTGTTATTTAGTAATTGACCGTGAATGAATATGATTTCATTCATATACTAGGACGCATCAGCCTACGACAACCACATAAATCCATTTGACTAATACGTTTGTAGTTATAACAGATTGGGAGTAATGTACTACGATTGTAGTAGGACACATCGGCCTACGACAACCACATAAGTCCATTTGATTAATACGATTGTAGTCATAGGATCTTCCGTTTATATATCGTGGTTGTTATTTAGTAATTGACCGTGAATGAATGTGATTTCATTCATATACTAGGACGCATCAGCCTACGACAACCACATAAGTCCATTTGACTAATACCATTGTAGTCATAACAGATTGGGAGTAATGTAATACGATTGTAGTCATAGGACCTTCCGTTTATATATCATATTCCATTTGACTAATACGGTTGTAGTTATAACGTATTAGGAGTAATGTAATACGGTTGTAGTAGGACCCATCAGCCTACGACAACCACATAAGTCCATTTGACGGAAGGTCCTATGACTACAATCGTATTACATTACGCCCAATCTGTTATGACTACAATGGTATTAGTCAAATGGACTTATGTCATTGTCGTAGGCCGATGCGTCCTTGAATGAACGTATGACATTACTCCCAATACGATATATAAACGGAAGGGCCTATGACTACAATCGTATTACATTACTCCCAATTTGTTATGACTACAATCGTATTATTCAAATGGACTTATGTGGTTGTCGTAGGCCGATGCGTCCTAGTATATGAATGAAATCATATTCATTCACAGTCAATTACTAAATAACGACCATGATATATAAACGAAAATTCCTGTGACTACAATCGTATTAGTCCAATGGACTTATGAATAACATAATATTCATAGATGATCAATTACTAAATAACAACCACGATATATAAACGGAAGGTCCTATTACTACAATCGTATTAGTCAAATGGATTTATGAATGAAATAATATTCATAGATGGTACATTACTAAATAACAACCATGATATATGAACGGAAGGTCATATTTCTACAATCGTATTAGTCCAATGGACTTATGTGGTTGCCGTAGGCCGATGCGTCCTACTACAATCGTTCTACATTACTCCCAATCTGTTATGACTACAATCGTATTACATTACTCCCAATAAGTTATGACTACAATCGTATTAGTCAAATGGACTTATGTGGTTGTCGTAGGCCGATGCGTCATAGTATATGATTGAAATATTCATTCACGGTCCATTACTAAATAATAACCACGATATATAAACGGAATGTCCTATTACTGCAATCGTATTAGTCAAATGGACTTATATGGTTGTCGTAGGCCGATGCGTCCTACTATAGTCGTATTATATTACTCCCAATCTGTTATGACTACAATCGTATTAGTCAAATGTACTTATGTGGTTGTCGTAGGCCAATGCGTCCTAGTATGTGAATGAAATTATATTCATTCACGGTCAATTACTAAAAAAACAACCACGATATATAAACAGAAGGTCCTATTACTACAATCGTATTAGTCCAGTGGACTTATGTGGTTGTCTTAGGCCGATGCGTCTTAGTATATGAATGAAATAATATTCATATATGGTCAATTACTAAATAACAATCACGATATATAAACTGAAGTTCCTATGACTACAATCGTATTAGTCCAATGGACTTATGTGGTTGTCGTAGGCCGATGCGTCCAAGTATGTGGTTGTCGTAGGCCGATGCGTCCTACTACAATTCTATGACATTACTTCCAATCTGTTATGACTATAATCGTATTAGTCAAATGGACTTATGTGATTGTCGTAGGCTGATACGTCCTAGTATGAACGTATGACATTACTCCCAATACGATATATAAACAGAAGGTCCTATTACTACAATCGTATTAGTCAAATGGACTAATACGTATCGGCCTACGACAACCACATAAGTCCATTTGACTAATACGATTGTAGTCATAACAGATTGGTAATAATGTAATACAATTGTAGTGGGACACATCGGCCTACGACAACCACATAAGTCCATTTGACTAATACGATTGTAGTAATAGGAGCTTCCGTTTATATATCGTGGTTGTTATTTAGTAATTGACCATCTATGAATATTATTTCATTCATATACTAGGACGCATCGGCCTACGACAACCACATATGTCCATTTTACTAATACAATTGTAGTCATAACAGATTGGGAGTAATGTAATACGATTGTAGTAGGACGCATCGGCCTACGACAACCACATACGTCCATTGGACTAATACGATTGTAGTCATAGGAACTTCCGTTTATATATCGTGGTTTACCATCTATGAATATTATTTCATTCATATACTCCCAATCTGTTATGACTACAATTGTATTACATTACTCACAATCTGTTATGACTACAATCGTATTACATTACTCCCAATCAGTTATAACTACAATCATATTAGTCAAATGGACTTATGTGGTTGTCGTAGGCCGATGCTTCCTTGTATATGAATGAAATCATATTCATTCACTGCCAATTACTAAATAACAACCATGATATATAAACGGAAGGTCCTATTACAAAAATCGTATTAGTCTAATGGACTTATGTGGTTGTCGTAGGCCGATGCGTCCTACTACAACCGTATTAAATTACTCCCAATCTGTTAATACTACAATCCTATTAGTCAAATGGACTTACGTGGTTATCGTAGGCTGATCCGTCCTAGTATGTGAATGAAAATATATTCATTCACGGTCAATTAATAAATAACAACCACGATATATAAACGGCAGGTCCTATACCAGGACTACAATCGTATTAGTCCAATGGAATTATGTGGTTGTATTAGATTGGGAGTAATGTAATATGATTGTAGTCATAGTACCTTCCCTTTATATATCGTATTGGGAATAATGGCCGATGCGTCCTAATATATGAATGAAATAATATTCATAGATGGTCAATTACTAAATAACAACCAGGATATATAAACGATTGGACTTATGTGGTTATCGTAGGCTGATGCGTCCTAGTATATGAATGAAATAATATTCATAGATGGTCAACTACTAAATAACAACCACGATATATAAACGGAAGGTCCTATTACTACAAACATATTAGTCAAATGGACTTATATGGTTGTCGTAGACCGATGTGTCCTACTACAATCGTATTACATTACTCCCAATCTGTTATGACTACAATCGTATTAGTTAAATGGACTTATATGGTTGTCGTAGGTCGATGCGTCCTACTACAATTGTATTACATTACTCTCAATCTGTTATGACTACAATCGTATTAGTCAAATGGACTAATGTGGTTGTCATAGTCCAATGTGTCCTAGTATATGAGTGAAATCACATTCATTCACGGTCAATTACTAAATAACAACCACGATATATAAACGGAAGGTCCTATGAGTACAATCGTATTAGTCAAATGGACTTATGTGGTTGTCGTAGGCTGATGTGTCCTACTACAATCGTATTACATTACTCCCAATCTATTATGACTACAATCATATTAGTCAAATGGACTTATGTGGTTGTCGTAGGCCGATGCATCCTAGGATGTGGTTATCGTAGGCCGATGAGTCCTACTACAATCGTATTACATTACTCTCAATCTGTTATGACTACAATCGTATTAGTCAAATGGACTTATCTGGTAGTCGTAGGCCGACGCGTCCTAGTATATGAATGAAATCATATTCATAGATGGTCAATTACTAAATAACAACCACGATATATAAACGCAAGGTCATATTACTACAATCGTTCTAGTCAAATGGTCTTATGTGGCTGTCGTAGGCCGATGCGTCCTACTATAATCGTATTACATTACTCCCAATTTGTTATGAATACAATCGTATTAGTCAAATGGACTTATGTGGTTGTCGTAGGCCGATGCGTCCTACTACAATCATATTGCACTACTCCCAATCTGTTATGACCACAATCGTATTAGTCAAATGGACTTATGTGGTTGTCGTAGGCCGATGCGTCCTAGTATATGAATGAAATCATATTTATTCATGGTAAATTACTAAATAACAACCACAATATATAAACGGAATGTCTTATTACTACAATTGTATTAGTCTAATGGACTTATGTGGTTGTGGTAGGCCGATGTGTCTTAGTATATGAATGAAATAATATTCATAGATGGTCAATTACTAAATAACAACCACGATATATAAACGGAAGTTCGTATGACTACAATCGTATTAGTCCAATGGAGTTATGTGGTTGTCGTAGGCCGATGGTCCTGGTATGTGGTTGTCGTAGGCCGTTGCGTCCTACTACAATCGTATGATATTACTCCCAATCTATTATGACTACTATCGTATTTGTCAAATGGACTTATGTGATTGTCGTAGGCCGATGAGTCCTAGTATGAATGTATGACATTACTCCCAATACAATTTTTCTGGTCACTACCATGGCCCTTTGCTCTAATCATTTACCCTAGCAATGTCCTCAATTGCGGTACTCCCCTAAACGACATCTCCTCGCCTCACCGGTTTCCCATTAGGAGTGACTTAGCCTAGGTTATTACTTACAGCATACTTCCATGGCAAACTTGCTCAAAATATTTTTTACAGCATTACTATAACATGATGAAAACTATAGTATTATAAGATGATTATCAGGAATATAAGAATTTTGCTATGCATAATCATAAATGATTTTACCTGACTTTGTATCTCCCTTGAGTTTGACATATTTTGTTGAATCTTATAGCTTGTTTTTAGAGAGTGTTTATGAAAGAGAATTTTTATTGTATTTGTAATTTTCCGATATTGATCCTGTCTATACATCTTTTTACTTGCTCCTTTATATAGAGGAGTAAGATGACTCTTACTATTCACATCTGACTCTTACTATTCATTGGCCTTTACTATTCATTGGTCTTTACTATTCATGAATAGTAACTTGACTCTTACTATTTACGACTATGACGACTCTGACTTTTTTACATAAAAAACAAAGAACTTTACATAAAGAAAAGTAAATATTTCTTTTACATCATTATCTGCTTTCTCTTTATGTCTCTTTCTGCTTCATCTTCTTTGTATCTTGTCGGCCGCTTTGTCTTCTTTTGATCATTTCTTCTTTATGTCTCTTTCTTCTTTACGACTTTCTCATCTTTTGAGTTATCTTCTACTATCTTCTTCAATTATTCTAACTGGACTTCTGGAATTACATTATCTTCTCCGTGACATTTTGAACATAAATGGTCTGGATATTTCTGGCTGATTATTCTACAGTATCTTGCTAGTAAATCTTCTGAGATAAATCCTTTTCTTAATGCTCTGGTTGTAGGTTGTCTTTCTGGATTTAATAGAGACATAATCCATTTTTGGATTTCTTCGATATCTGATTGTCGTTGTTCCTTTGAATTTGAATATATTAATAACTGGTCTCTTGAATAATAACTCCAAATAGCATTTTCGTTTAGATAATTATGTGCTAGCTCATTGATGATTGTAGATATTCCAATAATCCTTTTGTTTGCATAAAAGCTCGGTATTTCGCATTTAGGTATTTCTTGTTGTTGTCCTATCTCTTCTGGTATAAGCATATCTTTTGTGAGTCCTATCTTGATTACTTGTATGACTGGTTTTATTTCATCATGTGAGCACGTGATTTTTGCCCTACATGAGAATTACTCCCAAAAAATTCAAAATAAAACCATTTTTGTATCATTGTAATATCTGGGGATTTTTTTGTGTTAATTTTCTTATTATTTGTATTCTCTGTTGTGCATGTTTGTCTGTTCAAATTAAGAAAAATACAAAATATATTATGTTTGCACTCTTAGGATTTAATTTACAATTGGAAGTAATCAAGTTTACTTGGAAAATATAGAAAATCACAAAACAAAATTATGTATTTTTTGCGTTTTAAACATTTAATGTCAATTGTGTGATTTTTCGTTTAAAATGATGTTTAATTATTTGTGATAATCGTTACTTAGAGTTAATTAATATTTTTGTTCAAGAATTAATTTAGGATTGTATATTTTGTAATATAATTTAGAGTTTAGTTTTAATAATTAGGAAACAAAGAGAAAGAAAATAGGAGAGGGAAATTAGATTGGGCCAAATCCAATTTCAACACAACAAAGCCCAAACAAAATACCCCCAAAACCCACCCCAAATACCTGACCCGTTCGCATTTTGGACCGACCCAGTCCTCACCCAGACCAAACGGCGTCGTTTCGGGTAGTGAACGAATCCCAGCTGTATATCTCATCAGATCGAACGGCTGGGATTTATTTGTTCATCTTTGCTATACCAAAACCCTTTACCTCATTTCATTCCCACACCCCCTTCCCGTTCTCCCTCGTTCTTCAACCCTAGAGATAACAAGAGCCGCCTCCAGTCACCAACTATCCGGCGACGGTACCCAAACGACCACTGCCTCCATTTCATCGTCCACCAGCTTCGTCGATGACCATCCTTCACCCACGACAACAAACGTCATCGACATTATCTCCACAACCAGTCGTCTCCAACGAATCACGAGCAGCCAGCCGTCTCCGTCGACCAGTTGTTCGTCACATCAAGCGGCGACCTTTGTCCTCCATTAAAGACCAGTGACGAACCCTTCATGCATCTGCTTGGTCGACCAGCCTGCTACCTGCTGCCTCTAGTCCCTCGCCACCAAAGACCTTTTCTCTTCTTTTGCTTCCGTCGACAACTAGCCTCGCACCAGATTTTAGAGAATAAAAGGTCAGCTATTTCAAGTTATATTTCTTTTATTCGAGTTTCAATTTGCTTAATTTTTATATATAAAATCCGTGTATATGCTTGAAATCAGTATTGGCATCGTGGTTATGACGTTTTTGTTTCTAATTCATTTTTGTTTCATCTGTGTCTTAATTTATCTTCGTGGTTTGTTGACTTCGTATGTGTTAGTTCTGTGTGTTCACCGAGTTTTGTTCTGCGAATCAGTATGGATTGTTGGTTTGTTCGTCGCCTATTGTTTATCGATTAGACGCATTGTAATCGACTAGTCAAAGCATCGTCCATTGATTTTGTAACACTGTTTGTTAGAACATTTGGCCAAAATTAGCATTGCAATAAGATCTTTGCTCGAATTGATTGCGAGTAAATTAGAATCACCTATTGGTCTGTCTTAGTGTGTTTGTTTGTGTTTAGTTTCTATATGTTATAGCTTGTGTAATCGACTGTTTAGGTGTAGTCGATTAGTTTGATTAAAAGCCAGAAAAACATGATAAATAGTTCACTTCGGTTCATTCCAGTAGGGTTATCATTTGGCTCAAGTTGTGTGATTGAGATGAATTTGATTGGTGTGTTCAGTGTTCCTCTTTAAACCATGCTACTTGACCCAATATGAGTTTCATGAATTGAATCCCTATGTTTGTTCTGATATGAATTTGACTTTACTATGTTATCCTAATGTTGTTGAAAATGGAATTACTTTCATATGTTCAATTAGTCAATTGTTAGATTTGAATTGGTTATAGCTGGTAGAATAGTAATTTCAGAAGTTTCGGGGTATTTTGGGGTTTAACAGTTTGGTAAATGGTCTAGCTAAGTGGGCTGTCACTATAGTACTTAATTAACCATTAATTTAATGTGTTAGTGGAAAACAAAGCATAATGAGGAGGTAAAGGGATTGATTAAACAAACTCACCCATAACTTTTGAATTAAATAAGGAAAAGATAAGTGTTAATGGGGAACAAAACATATGGTAGTGGAGTTGATGGAAAAATGCTTAATTAAATGGGTCTTAATGCTCTTATGAGCTGTAAAAAGAAAAGGGGTATGATTTTTTTGCATAAGTAGAGGGACCTTCATGGACAGAAAAAAGACAGAGAGAGAGGAGAGAGTTTTAGACATAGAGACAATTCTGGAAGACAGGGAGAGAAAGAAAAACATTTACTGAAAGTGAACACACACACACCTTGAGAGAACAGACTCTTCTGAGCATAAAGACATAGATAGGAGACAGTGAGAGTTCAAAATTCCATTGGTTATTCTAGTTCATTGCAAGTTTTTGTCTTGGCTGAATACTTGTTAGTTAAGGATTGGTAATCGTTTGGTTGTGAGTGTGAATCCATGTCTGATGGGTTATGAACAATATTTGGTTGGCTTATATTGATTTGATTGGGTCTAGTGTATGTTGATTTAATTAAGGGTGTTCGAGCGCATTTTTGGATCAACTTGGTGAATCGATTTCGAGCTATTGAACAATTCGTGAACTGCTGGTTTTTAGAAGTTGCTGTTGGTTCTTTTTTTTTGTTTATTAAATCTGGTTTTGGGCTCTATTTCAATCCTTGCTCATTGCTTGTGTGTGTTGGTGTTGTTGGTCATCACTCCTGCTGTACTGATCGGTATTTCCTCCTGTTCTGAAACTTCAGGTACTCATTTGATCTTGATTTTGACCGTTGCAGTTTGAATCCATTGTATGTGGAAGATGATGTTTCTCCTACACTGAAATCAATAAAGATCGCATGATGTTTGAAATATGATTTCACTTCCTTATTTTATTTCGTTTAGCTTCTTTGTTCTCCTCCCTTTTCTTTCGTTATTCAATGTAGTAAATATGTAGTAACACATGTCTAAGTAGCTTATGTTTTAAGTGCCAGAGTCTCTATTAAAATTCAAAATAGAGCTACGGTAGTAATCCTCATAGAGAATATCCGGCAGTGCGTTAAAAAAGGGCATAAGATAACATGTTTAAGATTGTTCATGCTAGTTTTGTTTATCAGTTTATAAATCAAGGTTTGTTAGCTTTGTATACCAATTAATTGTTTCATCACATGTTTCAAATTTCTTTTCAAAGTAGTATCGAATGTACATGGAAATTATTACAATGTATAGAGAATTCATGAATATCACAACCACTTGCAATCTGATGTTTGGCCTCAGTTGGGGTATTTCGAATGAGCTGGACACGAGTCCCATTTAGGTGGACTAGTTTCAAGTGGGGGATAGTTTAAAATTAAGACTCATTGCTTAATCCTTGTATGTTCTGTTATTTTACCTCAAATTAGAATTGTTTAATGAAGTGGCTTTAGTTTGATTGATAATTTGTGTTGGGCCCCAGGTAGTAATTTGTAAATATCTTTAAATGAGGATGACTTGTCAATTTTTTTAATTTTCCAAAAGATTTCTTGAACCTTAGGTAATAACAGATTATGAGTATTCGTAGTTGCTATAGGCACGATTAATAAATCATTGTGGTTATGGGTACGGTTCCCATAACATAGTTACGATGCTTAAAATTCAAGGTGCATTTCATGTAACTCAATTATAACAACTCTGGATAATTTTAGTGAAAAAATTAGGATTTCTCTTTTATGCAGAAACAAATAAAATAGAGAATCATAGTTTACTTTAGGCTTGCCTGTAATAAAGATGTGACGAGCCTCCAAATAAAACGCACAAATTGCGGGGCCTTCAAATAAATTGTTATGAAAAACTTAGACTCGGAATGACTGCTTAGCGAATTTTACGGTCTTTCCAAAAATTAATCAACACGATAGACTCACTAGGCATGATTTGTAAATAAATTACTTTCCTAAATACGGGTGCGCATTTATGTGACCCAAATCTTACTCTCGGCGAAACTAAAACGTACTAAAGTCACAGGCGTACCGGTTGCGGTGTGACTCGAAATGCGTTTTCGTGACGTCGCAATTCTTCTTAAATTGAAAAGCGGAATATAAGAGCGTATAAATTAAAATATATAAAGAAATTAGATAAAAAAAAACAAATATGACAGTTGAGCGACCGTGCTAAAACCACGGAACTCGGGAATGCCTAACACCTTCTCCCGGGTTAACACAGAATTCCTTATCCGGATTTCTGGTTCGCGGACTGTAATACAGAGTCAATCTTTTCCTCGAATCGGGATTCAACCGGTGACTTGGGATACCATAAATCTCCTAAGTGGTGACTCTGAATTAAATAAATAAATCCCGTTTTGATTGTCCTTTAATTGGAAAAACTCCTTTGCGCCCACGCGGGTGCGCGCCAAAAGGAGGTGTGACACATCATACAATATTTCTACTGGTGCGGTATAGAATTTTATAAAGAATAGGTTTCCTTTTGTAACTCTTTTGAAATTTATAAATGCCTTGTATAATTCTGGTATAGTTGATATCTCCTCTCCTTCATATGTGTATACTGTACTTAATAGTCCATAACTATAGCATGTTTTTACTAGGTTGGCATTTGATTTTGGTTGTGCTATTAGTGTGACGACCCGGCCCGTCGTCACGGGAATTACCACCCTGTTATGTTGTAATTACATATTTTCATGCTTTTATATCACGGTTAGAGTCTATCGGGGTAGTTAGGAGTGAATTGGATTGAAAATGAGGCATATAGCCTTTTCGAAGGAAACTTGAATAAGGAAAGTCAACCCGGAGTTGACTATTTAGTTAGAGAGCTCGGAATCGAATTCTGATGATTCGATCAGCTCCGGGAGGTCATTTGTGAGCTAGGAGAACAATCGGAATTGAATTTGGAGGCCCGGTGTAGAAATAGGCTTGAATTGGCCAAGGTTGAATTTTGGCGAAAACCGAACGGTAGGTGAGATTTTGATCCGGGAGTCGGAATGGAATTCCGACAGTTACAGTAGCTCCGTTAGGTGATTTTGGATGTGCCTGCAAAATTTCAGGTCTTTCGGAGGTCGTTTGGCCGGGTTTTTGCTCGAATGTCAATTTCGGAAGTTTTGAAGAAACTTAGGCTTGAATCCGTGCGTAATTGGTGATTTTGATGTTTAGGATGGTATTTTTATGATTGGAACAAGTTTGAATTGTGTTATGGAGTATGTTGGTGGTTTTCGTTGGGGTCCCGGGGGCCTCGGGATGAATTCGGGGGTCCAAACGGACCATTTTTGGCCTAAGACAGCAGCTGAATTGCTGCTGTGTCTGCAGAAGGAAATCCTTCATCGCATTCGCGATGAAGGGCACGCGTCCACGAAGGTCAGCAAGGGTATGCATCGCGTTCGCCATGGTTTGGACGCGAACGCGTAGTGTCAGGATCGGAGGCTTCGCGTTCGCGTGGAGTTGGAACGCGTTCGCGTAGGTGAGAAAGGTTGGGCATCGCGTTTGCGTGAGTAGAGACGCGGACGCGTAGAAGAAAATCCGGGCAGTTGAAATCCGTGCTTCGCGAACGCGTGACTGGGTGTCGCATTTGCGATGGGAGGGCTGAGCAGAGCATCGCGTTCGTGTGAGGCATGTCGCGAACGCGTAGAGTAAACGGCACTGGCAATGAATTAAAACCAGAAACATTTCACATACGGGTTCATTGCAAAAACCCTCCATTGTTGAGCTCTAGAGTGAGAAAGTGACGGGAAATAGCTGGGAGATCATCGGGATATTGTCGGAGGTACGTTTCGTGGTTTAATTACACACTTTTATCATGAAATCATGGATTATTTCTATGAAAATGGAGGATTTAATGTGGGTTTTAGCCCTAGGCCTAAAATTGTAGAAAAATACCGATTTGAGCGGGCAAATGGAGTCCGAATTTGATAAACTTGGTATGCCTAGACTCGTATTGAGACGAGGGTTCCGAATATGTAACTTTTATAATTTTTCGAGAAGCGCACAAAAAGTCGGGTTTTGGCAACTTGTGGGTTTTGATATAAATTGGGTTATTTCGAATGAATTGCGTGAAATTAGCACATATTGATGTATTCTCCATGATTTTTAGTAGATTTGGCATCCGAGGAGATTGATTTGCGAGGCAAGCACAAGGCGGATTGAAGCTTCTACCGGTTTGAGGTGAGTGGTAGTAGTAAACAATGCACTGAGGGTTTGAAACCCCGTACTAGCACTGCACAGTGCTATGTTGAGATGAGACACGCGTCTTGTGACGAGCGTGGTGACATTGCTATTGGGGACTTGGACTTAGTCCTTCCCGACTAATAGTATACTGTGTGTTATGACTGATAATAAGTTTATAACTGTGCAATTGGGCTAATAGCCATGTTTGGGGCCTTGTGCCGATCTGTAGAGCATTAGGGAACCTATAGAGCTAGGTGACCCTTATATCATGTTGGAAACATACACTCAGCCGTAGCTCTAGCTGTATAGCATAATATGAGCTCGTACTAGATGTGTACATTGAGAGAGCTTATCCAGGGTGGAATTTCCTGTTCTAGCTGAGTGCGCCCGAAAGGCCAAGTCTATATTGACTGAGACAGGGTCAAGGAACCACTCTGATATATTATATTGGGCCTGAGAGGCCAAGTATATAATGACTGGGATAGGGTCGAGGACCCATTATGAGGTATTATATTTATATATACCAATATTGGATCGGGCTGCACGCCGCAGCAGTATATATATTAGATCGGACTGCACGCCGCAGTAATATACATGTAATATACATATGGGACGGACTGCATGCCGCAGTATTATTGCGCTTGGGCTGTAGGAGCCCCTTCGGAGTCTGAGTCTGCACACATTCTCAGTGAGCACTGGTGTATATTATGGGATCGGGCTGCACGCCGCAGTAGTATAGAGATATATAAATATATATATATTGGATCGGACCGCACGCCGCAGTAATATTTGTGTGGATCGTGCTGCACGCCGCAGTATTATAGTGCTTGGGCCTAGGGAGCCCCTCCGAAGTCCGTATACACCCCCAGTGAGCGCCGTCGACGTTAAATGGAGCGGGCTGCGCGCCACAGCGGTATATGTATTGGAGCGGGCTGCGCGCCGCAACATTAAACTTATTCATATCCTACTACCTACTTAAATACTTATACATTATAGACATAGGTATGTGTCTTTATATATTGAGATGGCCGTACACCGTAGGGGTACGAGTGAGGGTTGGATCAGTGTGGAATCTAGTAGAGCTAAATGTGGATTGGAGATTTGAGTACTACCATAGTGATAACGTACCTGTGAGGGTTGCCTTAGAACTGCTAAGTGATAGCACAGGAGTTCTTACTTTCAGTTATTATTTATTATTGTTACTCACTGAGTTGAAATATACTCACCCCACTCCCCTGCACTTTTTGTGCAGATTCACAGGTACCCGAGAGCGGTTGAGTTGTTGTTGCTGCCCGCACACATCTACTTCTTGCGGAGACTACGAGGTAGCTGCCAGCGTCTGCAGAGCCTGTTTTCTCCTTCTTTATCACCTTGTTGATTTCCTATTTGCCTAGACTTGTTTGTATTAGGATGCTATTCTGTAGAGGCTCAGGTCTCGTGACACCACGATATGGTTGGGACCGTATTTTGTATGTTTTACATTTCGCTTATCACCTGATATGATCATTTACTGTTTAAGTTTAATTTGATTAATAATTGGCTGGTTTAAGAGATAATATGGTCGGGCTTGCCTAGAATTGTGTTGGGCGCCATCACGACCAGGGTTTGGGTCGTGACAATTAGCCTATTGTATCCTTGTAGTTTTTGGGTTATGAAGTCTTGGGTTGGTTGTCTGGTAGTTTTCGATCTTGGATTGAGGTTTAGATATGTCTGTATTTTGTGAATATTTTCTATATATGATCCGGTTATATGATTGTAAGCTTTCTTTTCTTGGTTTAGGCTTTCTAAATATGATGTCATTTGTGGAGGTACGAATAATGGGTCTTTTGGTATTTTGGGTATGTATGGTTTGTCAAATATTTTGTTCATGTTTGTATTTCTAACTCCTTTCTTTGTAGATGAACTTCATGCAGCTGTAACTGAACAAACGTTATGGGTTTTTAGGTGTTTCCCAACGTCACCTTGTAGCTCTGGAATTTTATAGTCTTCCGATTGACTTATATCCGCATCTTTAGAGTCCTGCTGCTGACTTAGATTTTTGGCATCTTCTAGGTTTTGTATTCTTGTTCCCATATTATCCATTTGAGAGGATAATTTTTCAAGGATTAAGATCATATCTTTTGTTGTATCTATTTCTTCAGTTTGTGTAGCTTTGTCTTGATAGGTAGTCTGCAATCATATTTTTGTTAGTACTAATTACTTCAATTGTAAATGTAAAATTCGGTATATTCAATACAAGCCTTCGTATTTCCTTTGTTGTAACTGAATCTTGTATCTTCCTGGTTAGCCACCATTTTACTTGTGTATTATCTGTTCTTATAATAAACTTATTATATACAATATATGGTTCAAATGCCAATAAACATTTATATACTGCATATAATTCCTTTCTATTGATTTCCCATTTTATCTCCGGGTTTGTGAATGTTCCCTGAATAATACCTACAATGATGTTCTATTTTTTCTTTATCATACCTGTATTTTAATACTCCTCCATAGCTTTTTTCACTTGCATCTGATTCTACTATATATGTAAATTTTTTATCTTCATCTGGGAAGTATAGTTTTGGTAGATTTTTACATATTTGTTTAACTTTTCTTACTTGTTTTTTATCTTCTTCACTAAAGTGATACTATATATCCTTTTTTAAATTTTTCTGCAATGGTTTTAAAGTCTCTGCTAATTTTGGTATATATTCTCTTACTTGGTTTACTAATCCTAAAAATGATTGTAATTTCTTTTTTGTATCTAATTGTTCATTTGAATTTATTATCTTTTGTACTATATGAGTTTGCATTTTAATTCCACTTTTATCTATTTCTATTCCTAGAAATTCTATTTGATTTTTCATTATTTCTGCCTTTTTTCTACTTAAGCTTATTCCCGATATTTCTATAATATGTATAAATTTTTCTAATAATTTTATATGCTCATCTTGTGTTTTTGAATATAATAATATATCATCAATATATATTATGCAATTTTCTAATTGTTTGAAATAGTTATCCATAAAATATTGATATCTACCTGGTGCATTTTTATATCCAAATGGTAATACGTTCCATTCATAAAATCCTTGGGGTACAGTAAATTGTCACGACCCAAATCCGGTCGTGATGGCGCCCAACGATCAAGCTAGGCCAGCCAGACCAACAATTTAATTATCACAAAAATACCCGTCCCCAAATGGACAACCCAAGAAGAATATATGAGTTTAAGAACTCCAATAATAATAATACTGAACAAAATACTGACACTCCCAAAGATCCGGAGTCACAAGTCTAGAGCCTCTAACAAAACCCAATAGGAAATAGAGAGTACGATATAGAAGTACTCAAGTCCGAATACAAAATACAAAATAACAACTGGAAATGAGAGGAGAAGCTAGGTTCTGCGAACGTAGGCAGCTACCTCAGCAACCCGATATGACACCGCAACCGCTGGAATTGCCTGTCTACTGCTCCTGAGTACCTGAGTCTACACACAAAAGGTGCAGGGAGTAGGGGTGAGTACTAAGTACTCAGTGAGTAACAAATATATATAAGTAGCTGACAGTAAGAAATCCACAGATTACCACATAATGAAGCTAAACTACGGTTCGAATCTCCTACGAACTAGCAGCAACAATACAATACAGCTACCACAGATTAATTCAAAAAATAACGATGCAATGCAATGCACATAACTGCTACGGCGTGTAGCCCGATCCAATTTAACGTCGACGGCGCTCACTGGGGGTGTGTACAGACTCCGGAGGGGCTCCTACAGCCCAAGCGCAATACTGCTGTGGCGTGCAGCCCGATCCACATATCAACCACTGCGGCGTGCAGCCCGATCCCATACTCAGTCCACAATAAGCAATTATGTCACGACCCTAGTTCACCAATCATGAACATGTCGTGATGGCACCCAGTCCCCACGACTAGGTAAGCCTAACACGTTGCGGAATATACCAGTTTATGAACATTTAATAAGAATTTAGCGGAAAATAAGATGAAAGGAATGAAATCCGTGCCGCTTGGCACATACACCAATCAAATACGCTGTTTAAAACACTACCAAGACCCGAAATCCCACGGTAACACAGACTAAAAGAGATCATACAATTGTAGCTCTATGTATAAGGAGTATCTAACAACGGAATGAAGGAAAATCATCTACTAGCACTAGAATAGAAGGAAGGCCTCCGGATCCGCGGACGTAGCAGATCATACCTCGAGGTCTCCCAAAACGCTGCTGAATCACCTGGTGTGAGCCTGCCCTGATGTACCTGGATCTGCACAACAAAAGTGTGCATAAGAGTAGCATGAGTACACCACAGCGGTACTCAGTAAGTGCCAAGCCTAACCTCGATGGAGTAGTGACGAGGAAGGTCAGGGCCCTACCGAGAAACAAATAATATAATGATAATAACAATAATAAGCAGTTTAAATGATAATAATTTCCGAAATTAACAACAATAAATGATTACCGCAATCGTCTACAATTAAGCTAACAACAAATAGTCAACTCAATAAAACCAGTCCAGGACCTGTGGGAATCGAACCCACAGTCCCATTGACAGTACCTCTGGGTCTCCGGGAATCGAACCCGCAGCCCTTGTCTCAATAAATAATCAATAACTCAGGATCTCCGGGAATCGAACCCGCAGTCCCTACCAATAACTCAGGATCTCGGGAATCGAACCCGTAGTCCCTACCAATAACTCAGGATCTCGGGAATCGAACCCGCAGTCCCTACCAATAACTCGGGATCTCGGGAATCGAACCCGTAGTCCCTACCAATAACTTAGGATCTCGGGAATCGAACCCGTAGTCCCTACCAATAACTCAGGATCTCGGGAATCGAACCCGTAGTCCCTACCAATATCACGTCGGGTCTCTGGGAATCGAACCCACAGCCCTGGGTCTCCGGGAATCGAACCCGCAGTCCACAAGCACAACCAATAAAGGAATCCACAGAGAGAATAATTATGCTTAAATATAACTTCACCGAAAAATAGTGCCAATAATTATCAAGGAGTTCAAACAAGGCAATTAGGCAACTAAATAGTTAAGTACTAACTAATCATGCTTTCCTAACCACTACCGGGTAAAAATATCAAATTAACAGCCAAAGACAGGAATATCGCTCATAGAACATTTTAATTAAAGTGCGTTTTCAACAACCAGCGCATGTACACGCCCGTCACCTCGCGTACAATGCATTTAAACTATCACATAATATCCTAGGGGTGAAAATTCCCCCACACGAGGTTAGACAAGCCACTTACCTCGACTCCGGTACAAAACCGCTATGAAACAACTCTCTTGCCGCGAATGTCGGCCTCCACAAGTGTAGAATCTGGATAAAAATCAATACAATCACATCAAAATAGGTCAATTGGGCATTACACAATCAAAATAACTCAAAATACACCAAAACCCACAAGTTGCCAAAACCCGACTTTCGGTACGCTTATCGAAAAATCACGAAAATTATATATTCGGGTTCCTTATCTCAATACGAGTCTAGGCATATAAAATTTACCAAAATCGGACTCCATTTGCCCACTCAAATCAGATATTTTCTAACATTTAGGCCTAGGGCTCAAACCAACCTTTAATCTCCCAATTTCAGTGAAATAATCACGGATTTCATGATAAACCAACGAATTAAGGTCAAGAAACATACCCCCGATGATTTCCCGATGATATCCCAGCGTTTCCCCTTCAAAATCCTCTCTTGGAGCTCAACAATGGCGGTTTTGGTGTGTTAGGCCGCGACCGAAATGTTCTGGACTTAAAGTCACTGCCAGGCCATTTTACTCTACGCGATCGCAAACACTGGGCTTGCGATCGCGATGTACAAAATATGGGCGGCCTAATTTTCCTCTACGCGATCACGTGACCCTGGACGCGATCGCAGTGAACAACTCATCAATACTACGCGATCGCAAACGTACTAACGCGATCGCAAAGAACAAACTCGTCCGGCTCGCCAACTACCCTACGCGATCGCATACTCCCTCACGCGATCGCACTGCTTCCGACCGATACCCTACGCGATCGCATACTCCCTCACGCGATCGCACTGGTTCAACCTTCAGCCTTACGCGATCGCAGGCTTTACTTCGCGATCGCAGAGCTCAGGATTCTCCCTTGCGCGATCGCATGGCCATCTCCGCGATCGCGGAGAGCAAAATTGTTCTGTAGTTATTGCAGCAAAACAGCAGTGCCTTTTGGCACAAAATGGTCCGTTTGGACCCCCGAATTCATCCCGAGGCTCCCGGGACCCCAACGAAAACCACCAACATACTCCAAAACACGATATGAACTCGTTCAAATCATAAAAACACGTCTAACAACATCAAAACCCATAATTCACATCGAATTCAAGCCTAAATTTCTTAAAACTTTCCGAATTGCACATTCGATCTAAAACTCGACCAAACGACGTCCGAATGACCTGAAACTTTGCGGACATATCCAAATTCACATAACGAAGCTACAGAAATTGTCGGAATTCCATTCCGACCCCCGGATCAAAATCTCACCTATCGTTCGGATTCGCCAAAATTTCAACTTTCGGCATTTCAAGCCTAATTGAGCTACGGACCTCCAAAATACATTCCGAACGCGCTCCCAACCCCGAAATCACCTAACGGAACTAATGGAACCATCGGATTTCCGTTCCGAGATCGTCTTAACACTGGTTCCGGCTACGGGCCATTTTCTAGCTTCAAAGCTCTTATTTAGGGACTAAGTGTCCCAAAATGCTCAAATTTTTCAAACCGACTCTCCCGGCAACCCACAATAACAGAAATGAACTTGGGGGAACAGTTAAATTAGGGATTGGGGCGAAATTTTCTAAAACGACCGGTCGGGTCGTTACATCTTCCCACACTTAAAAGATTCGTTCGTCCTCGAACGAGCATAGAAAACATACCTGGAGTAGTGAAAAGATGAGGGTACTGGCTGCGCATATCCTGCTCGGTCTCCCAAGTCGCCTCCTCGACCGGCTGGCCCCGCCACCGAACCTTTACCGAAGCGATGTTCTTTGACCTTAGCTTTCTGACTTGCCTGTCTAGAATGGCTACTGGCTCCTCAACATAAGACAGATCCTTGTCTAGCTGAACGGATGTGAAATCCAACACATGCGACGGGTCACCATGGTATCTCCGGAGCATGGAGACATGAAATACGGGGTGAACTCCGGCTAGGCTGGGAGGTAAGGCCAACTCATAAGCAACCTCCCCAACACGCCTCAAAATCTCAAAAGGGCCAATAAATCTAGGACTCGGCTTTCCTTTCTTCCCAAACCTCATAACGCCCTTCATGGGCGAGACTCGAAGCAGAACCCGCTCACCAACCATAAAAGCCACATCGCGAACCTTCTTGTCCGCATAACTCTTCTCTCTAGACTGGGCTGCACGAAGTCTGTCCTGAATCACCTTGACCTTGTCCATAGCCTCCTGAACCATATCAGTACCTAGCAACCTGGCCTCGCCCGGCTCAAACCAACCCACGGGAGACCCGCACCTCCTACCATATAGGGCCTCATACGGCGCCATCTGAATACTAGGCTGGTAGCTATTGTTATAAGCAAACTCCGCCAGTGGCAAGAAGTGATCCCATGAACCTCCAAACTCAATCACGCACGCACGGAGCATATCCTTCAAAATATGAATAGTGCGTTCGGACTGCCCATCAGTCTGGGGGTGAAAGGCTGTGCTCAGCTCTACCCGAGTACCTAACTCCTGCTGTACGGCTCTCCAGAACCGTGAAGTGAACCGAGTGCCTCTATCCGAAATGATGGAAACTGGAATACCATGCAGCCGAACTATCTCCCTGATATAGATCTCCGCCAGTCCGCTCCGATGAATATGTAGTGCTCACCGGTATAAAATGGGCGGACTTGGTCAGCCGATCCACAATGACCCAAATAGAATCAAACTTCCTAACCGTCCGTGGAAGTCCGGATACAAAGTCCATGGTAATGCGCTCCCATTTCCACTCGGGAATCTCAATCTGCTGCATCAATCCACCCGGACGCTGATGCTCATACTTCACCTGCTGGCAGTTGAGGCATCTGGAAACATAATCAACTATATCCCTTTTCATACGCCTCCACCAGTAATGTTGTTTCAAGTCCTGATACATCTTCGCGGCACCCGGATGGATGGAATATCGCGAACTATGGGCCTCTGCTAGAATCAGCTCTCGAAGATCATATACATTGGGCACACAGATACGCCCCTGCATCCTCATGACCCCATCATCCCCGATGGTAACATCTCGAGCATCACCACGCCGAACTCTATCCTGAAGGACAAGCAAATGAGGGTCGTCGAACTGACGCTCCCTGATGCGGTCAAATAGAGAAGACCGAGAAACCACACATGCCAGAATCCGGCTGGGCTCCGAAAGATCCAATCTAACAAACTGCCTGGCCAAAGCCTGAACATCCATCGCCATAGGCCTCTCCGAAGCTGGTAGATATGCTAAACTCCCCAAACTCTCCGCCCGATGACTCAAGGCATCAGCAACCACATTAGCCTTGCCCGGATGATAGAGAATAGTAATATCATAGTCCTTCAGTAGTTCCAACCATCTCCTCTGATGCATATTCAGGTCCTTCTGCTTAAGCAAGTGCTGCAAGCTCCGGTGATCGGTGTAGATCTCACAAGGAACCCCATATAAATAATGACGCCAAATTTTCAAGGCGTGAACAATGGCAACTAGCTCCAAATCATGAACAGGATAATTCTTCTCATGCACCTTCAGCTGTCTCGACGCGTAGGCAATCACCCTACCGTCCCGCATCAATACCGCACCGAGTCCAACTCGTGAGGCATCACAATATACAGTATAGGACCCCGAACCTGTAGGCAACATCAATATAGGGGCCGAAGTCAAAGCTCTCTTGAGCTTCTGAAAGCTCGCCTCACACTCGTCTGTCCACTGAAAAGGGGCACCCTTTTGGGTCAATCTAGTCATAGGTGCTGCAATCGAAGAGAACCCCTCTACGAAACGACGGTAATAGCCCGCCAAACCAAGGAAACTGCGAATCTCAGTAGCGGAGGAGGGTCTGGGCCAACTCTGCACGGCCTCCACCTTCCTCGGATCTACTCGAATACCATCACTCGACACCACGTGGCCCAAAAATGCTACCGAACTCAACCAGAATTCACATTTAGAGAACTTGGCATAAAGCTGCTTCTCCCTCAGAATCTGAAGCACTATCCTCAAATGTTGCTCGTGCTCTTCCCGGCTCCGGGAATATACTAGAATATCATCAATGAAGACAATCACGAACGAGTCCAGGATAAGGCCTGAACACACTGTGCATCAAATGCATAAATGCTGCTGGGGCATTAGTCGACCCAAAAGACATCACGAGGAACTCATAGTGACCATACCGGGTCCTGAAGGCAGTCTTCGGGATATCTGGCTCCCGAATCTTCAGCTGGTGATACCCAGAGCGCAAATCAATCTTAGAAAACACCTGTGCGCCCTGTAGCTGGTCAAATAAATCATCAATACGGGCAAAGGATATCGGTTCTTTACTGTAACCTTGTTCAGCTGACGATAGTCAATACACATACGCATAGAACCGTCCTTCTTCTTCACAAACAACACAGGAGCACCCCAAGGCGAAACACTGGGTCGAATGAAACCCTTGCCCAATAACTCCTGTAACTGATCCTTCAACTCCTTCAACTCGGGAGGAGCCATACGGTACGGTGGAATAGAAATGGGCTGAGTGCCCGGCAACAAGTCAATAGCAAAGTCAATATCTCTGTCGGGCGGCATGCCCGGAAGATCAGCTGGAAATACATCAGCAAAGTCACGTACCACATGAACAGAATCAATAGAGGGAGTGTCAATACTGACGTCCCGCACATAAGCTAAATAAGCAGCACACCCCTTCTCAACCATACGCTGAGCTCTGAGAAAAGAAATAACATGGCTGGGGATGTGATCTAGAGTACCACTCCACTCAATACGTGGAATGCCCGGCATAGCCAGCGTCACGGTCTTGGCGTGACAATCAAGAATGGCATAATGGGGCGACAACCAGTCCATGCCCAGAATAATATCAAAATCGACCATCCCAAGCAGCAATAGATCCGCTCTGGTCTCAAAATCACAAATGGTAACCAAACACGACCGATATACGCGGTCCACTACCAAAGAATCACCCACCGGAGTGGAAACATAAATGGGGGCACTCAAAGAATCCCGAGGCACACCCGGATGAGAAGCAAAGTAAGAAGACACATATGAAAAAGTGGAACCAGGGTCGAATAGAACCGATGCCTCCCTGTGACTAACCAGAATAATACTTGTGATAACAGAGTCAGATGCAACAGCCGCAGCGCGATCAGGAATAGCATAGAATCCGGCCTGTCCCCCCTCTCGAGGGCGGCCTCTAGAACCCTGACCCCCGCCCCTGGCTGGCTGGGCAGGTGGAATAGCAGCTGGAGCTGGAATGATAGCCTGCTGACCCCGAGAGCCACGCTGATGCTGCGAAGACTGGTGAGGTGCTCCCCTCCTACGCCTGGGGCACTCCCTGACCGGATGGCGAGTATCCCCGCACCCAAAGCAAGCTCTGGGAGGGCACGATGACTGTGACTGACCGGCCTTACCCCCACTAGTCTGACCCCTGGAAGGACCCCGCGCAGGAGGTACACTGGAAACTGGGGGAGCATAATAAGGCTCCTGAGGTGCTGGAAGAGCTGGAGTACTACCGGCTGCGGGCAATGCTGAGTGAACTGGTCGGCCGGAATAACCCCTGCCAAAACGACCGGCTCACGAGACCTCTTGGCCTCTCTATCTCCCCGCTCTCTAGGGAGCATACTCTCGACCCTCCTGGCAATGCTAACTGCCTGCTGATAAGATATATCTGTCTCTAACTCTCTGGCCATGCCGGACCGGATCGGCGGAATCAGGCCCTCAATAAATCTCCGCACTCTCTCCCGAACCGTGGCTACCAAAGCCGGTGCATGCCTGGCTAGACGGGTGAAAGTGATAGCATACTCCGATACTAACATGGAGCCCTGCTGCAACCGCTCAAACTCCGAGCGCCAAGAATCCCTAAGGCTCTGAGGAACAAACTCTCTCAAAAATAGATCTGAAAACTGCGCCCAGGTCAATGAAGCAGACTCCTCTGGACTATCCAACTCATACGTGCGGCACCAATCATAAGCGGCCCCACGAAACTGAAAAGCAGTGAAGGAAACCCCGCTGGTCTCCACTATCCCCATAGTACGGAGGATGCGATGACACTCCCCCAGAAATCTCAAGGCATCACCTGAAGCTAAACCATTGAACACTAGGGGATCATACTTCTTGAACCTCTCCAACCTGCACTGCTCATCCTCGAAGGCAGCTGACCTTCCTCCGGGCTGTACTGGTGCGACAGGCGGTATAGGAATAACCTCTATAACCTGCACCACGGGCACTCGCTACTCAGGAGTGCGGGCTGCAAGAGTTTGGGCCTCTCCCCTAGCTTGAGATATAACTGCACCGAGAGAAAGCAACCCCGCCTAAGCCAGAGTAGTGTACATGCTCATAAACTGGGCTAGAGTCTCCTAGAGTGCTAGAGTCGTAGTAGTTAGAGTAGGTGTATCGGATGCCTGCTCTCCAACCTGATCCACCAGTGGTACCTCAGCGGCAGAGCGCGTGGGTGTTGTGGCTGCACCTCAGGCGCGCCCTAGACCTCTACCCCGGCCTCGGCCTCTAGCAGCAGCAGTAGGGGGCACGGTGCCTAATCCTCAAGAGTAGCAAGTGTCCTCACCATCTGTGAGAGAATAGAAGACAGAAGTTTAGATTTGGTGTCAAAATATCACAAGACAAGGAATTCAAAAGAAATGAAGAGTTTCCTAAACAGCTACATAGCCCCTCGTAGATAAATACGGCTGTCTCTATATCGATCAGCGAGGCTCTAAATAACCGGCCTGTGTCCTGTGACTCCTATGAAACTAGTGCTCTGATACCAACTTGTCACGACCCTAGTTCACCAATCGTGAACATGTCGTGATGGCACCCAGTCCCCGCGACTAGGTAAGCCTAACACGTTGCGGAATATACCAGTTTATGAACATTTAATAAGAATTTAGCGGAAAATAAGATGAAAGGAATGAAATCCGTGCCGCTTGGCACATACACCAATCAAATACGCTGTTTAAAACACTACCAAGACCCGGAATCCCACGGGTAACACAGACTAAAAGAGATCATACAATTGTAGCTCTATGTAAAAGGAGTATCTAACAACGGAATGAAGGAAAATCATCTACTAGCACTAGAATAGAAGGAAAGCCTCCGGATCCGCGGACGTAGCAGATCATACCTCGAAGTCTCCCAGAAAGCTGCAGAATCACCTAGTACGAGCCTGCTCTGATGTACCTGGATCTGCACAACAAAAGTGTGCAGAAGAGTAGCATGAGTACACCACAGCGGTACTCGGTAAGTGCCAAGCCTAACCTCGATGGAGTAGTGACGAGGAAGGTCAGGGCCCTACTGAGAAACAATAATATAATGATAATAACAATAATAAGCAGCTTAAATGATAATAATTTCCGAAATTAACAACAATAAATGATTACTGCAATCGTCTACAATTAAGCTAACAACAAATAGTCAACTCAATAAAACCAGTCCAGGACTTGTGGGAATCGAACCCACAGTCCCATTGACAGTACCTCTGGGTCTCCGGGAATCGAACCCGCAGCCCATGTCTCAATAAATAATCAATAACTCAGGATCTCCGGGAATCGAACCCGCAGTCCCTACCAATAACTCAAGATCTCGGGAATCGAACCCGCAGTCCCTACCAATAACTCAGGATCTCGGGAATCGAACCCGCAGTCCCTACCAATAACTTAGGATCTCGGGAATCGAACCCGTAGTCCCTACTAATAACTCGGATCTCGAGAATCGAACCCGTAGTCCCTACCAATAACTCAGGATCTCGGGAATCGAACCCGTAGTCCCTACCAATATCACGCCGGGTCTCTGGGAATCGAACCCACAGCCCTGGGTCTCCGGGAATCGAACCCGCAGTCCACAAGCACAACCAATAAAGGAATCCACAGAGAGAATAATTATGCTTAAATATAACTTCACCGAAAAATAGTGCCAATAATTATCAAGGAGTTCAAACAAGGCAATTAGGCAACTAAATAGTTAAGTACTACCTAATCATGCTTTCCTAACCACTACCGGGTAAAAATATCAAATTAACAGCCAAAGACAGGAATATCGCTCATAGAACATTTTAATTAAAGTGCGTTTTCAACAACCAGCGCATGTACACGCCTGTCACCTCGCGTACAAGGCATTTAAACTATCACATAACATCCTAGGGGTGAAAATTCCCCCACACGAGGTTAGACAAGCCACTTACCTCGACTCCGGTACAAAACCGCTATGAAACAACTCTCTTGCCGCGAATGTCGGCCTCCACAAGTGTAGAATCTGATAAAAATCAATACAATCACATCAAAATAGGTCAATTGGGCATTACCCAATCAAAATAACTCAAAATACACCAAAACCCACAAGTTGCCAAAACCCGACTTTCGGTACGCTTATCGAAAAATCACGAAAATTATATATTCGGGTTCCTTATCTCAATACGAGTCTAGACATATAAAATTTACCAAAATCGGACTCCATTTGCCCATTCAAATCAGAGATTTTCTAACATTTAGGCCTAGGGCTCAAACCCACCTTTAATCTCCCAATTTCAGATGAAATAATCACGGATTTCATGATAAACCAACGAATTAAGGTCAAGAAACTTACCCCCGATGATTTCCCGATGATATCCCAGCGTTTCCCCTTCAAAATCCTCTCTGGGAGCTCAACAATGGCGGTTTTGGTGTGTTAGGCCGCGACTGAAATGTTCTGGACTTAAAGTCACTGCCAGGCCATTTTACTCTACGCGATCGCAGCACCGGGCTTGCGATCGCGATGCACAAAATATGGGCGGCCTAATTTTCCTCTACGCGATCGCGTGACCCTGGACGCGATCGCAGTGAACAACTCATCAATACTACGCGATCGCAAACGTACTAACGCGATCGCGAAGAACAAACTCGTCCGGCTCCCCAACTACCCTACGCGATCGCATACTCCCTCACGCGATCGCACTGCTTCCGACCAATACCCTACGCGATCGCATACTCCCTCACGCGATCGCACTGGTTCAACCTTCAGCCTTACGCGATCGCATGCTTTACTTCGCGATCGCAGAGCTCAGGATTCTCCCTTGCGCGATCGCATGGCCATCTCCGCGATCGCGGAGAGCAAAATTGTTCTGCAGTTATTGCAGCAGAACAGCAGTGCCTTTTGGCACAAAATGGTCCGTTTGGACCCCCGAATTCATCCCGAGGCTCCCCGGACCCCAACGAAAACCACCAACATACTCCAAAACACGATATGAACTCGTTCAAATCATAAAAACACGTCTAACAACATCAAAACCCATAATTCACATCGAATTCAAGCCTAAATTTCTTAAAACTTTCCGAATTGCACATTCGATCTAAAACTCGACCAAACGCCGTCCGAATGACCTGAAACTTTGCGGACATATCCAAATTCACATAACGAAGCTACACAAATTGTCGGAATTCCATTCCGACCCCGGATCAAAATCTCACCTATCGTTCGGATTCGCCAAAATTTCAACCTTCGGCATTTCAAGCCTAATTGAGCTACGGACCTCCAAAATACATTCCGAACGTGCTCCCAACCCCGAAATCACCTAACGGAACTAATGGAACCATCGAATTTCCGTTCCGAGATCGTCTTAACACTGTTCCGGCTACGGGCCATTTTCTAGCTTCAAAGCTCTTATTTAGGGACTAAGTGTCCCAAAATGCTCAAATTTTTAGAACCGACTCTCCCAGCAACCCACAATAGCAGAAATGAACTTAGGGGAACAGTTAAATTAGGGATTGGGGCGAAATTTTCTAAAACGACCGGTTGGGTCGTTACAAATTAAGTCACAAAACAATTCATTTTCCTTAATTCCAGTTCTCAATTCATAATTTGTGAAAAATACTTTAACTTTATTAAATTTGTAAAAGCCGGTGACTTAGCATTTCAAAAGTATGATTTCAATTTCCAGGACTGAGATCAGTGATTTAAGCAATTATAGCTATCACATAAATATTGTCCTCAAAGGACGTTACAGATCGGCACAAGGCCCCAAACAAGACTTACAGCCCACAAATATAGCAAACACAGTGTATTTCCAACACTAACAACATATTATTCACATCCGGGATGGACCAAGTCTCAATCCCTAGTCATAATCAATCGCACACCTGTCACGGTGTGCGAGCCACGCCCTACTAGCGTCACAATGTGCTAAGCCGGGGTTTCGAACCCTCAGGCTACTATATACACAAACTACTCACCTCTAGCCGGTCGTAGACTCGTTCGCGATGCCTTTTCCTTTGAATTTCGTTGCCTCGTGTGTAGAATCTAGTCAAATAACAATAATTATATCAAATACGGGTCAAAGAATCATAACCCATTTCAATTTACATGAAATTCACATAAATACACCAAGTTGGTAAAACCCGACCCCGGGCCCCACTGCTCGGAAAATTTCGACATTAGTACCAACGCGACCCTCATCTCGCCACGAGTCCGTGCATATAAAATTTATCGAAATCGGAGTTCAAATGGCCTTCCTAATCCAAAAATCCCGTTTTCAATACTTAGACCACATTTCTTCAAGATTTCTATCCAATTTCATAAAAATTGATGTTAATACTACCATAAAATGATGTTTTTGAGTCAAGAATCTTACCTCCAACGAATACCCGATGACTTCTCAGTGATTTCCTCAAGTTTTCTTCTCTCTAGGGCTCAAAATTGAGTTTTGGGTTAATGAACCCGTAACCCTCTGTTCTGTGATTAAATTCTCTGCCAGACCCATTTGCTCTACGCGATCGCGACTCTAATCACGCGATCGCGATGTTCAAAAATTTCGGCCTCACGCGATCGCGATGTTCAAAAATTTCGGCCTCATGCGATCGCGATGTACAAACATCCGGCTTCACGCGATCGCGTCCCTCTTCCTGCGATCGCGTAGCACATTTTTCCCTGGACCCCATTTCTCTTCTACGTGATCGCGTAGATGCTCATGCGATCGCGATGGCCACCCGGTTAACTCTACGCGATCGTGAATGGTGATCCTGCGATCGCGATGGCCTAGCCCCCAGCCCTACGCGATCGCGTCCCCCTCCCCGCGATCGCGGAGAGCAAAAACCTGTTGCATTTATGACAGAAACCAGCCTTCTCTTTTCTTCCAAAAATGGTCCGTTTGGACCCCCGGATTCATCCCGAGACCCCCGGGACCCCAACGAAAACCACCAACATACTCCAAAACATGATACAAACTTGTTCCAATCATAAAAACACCATACAAAACATCAAAATCACCAATTACCCACGGATTCAAGCCTAAGTTTCTTCAAAACTTTACAAACTAACATTCAATCCAAAACCCGATCAAACGATGTCCGAATGACCTGAAAATTTGCAGACATATCCAAAATCACATAACGAAGCTACAGAAATTGTCGAATTCCATTCCGACCCCCGGATCAAAATATCACCTACCATCCGGTTTTCGTCAAAATTCAACATTCGCCAATTCAAGCTTAAAACTACACCGGACCTCCGAATTTAATTCCGATTGTTCTCCTAAGTCATAAATGATCCCCCGGAACTAGTCGAGTCATCCGAATCCGGTTCCGAGCACTCTAACTCAATAGTCAACTCTTGGTTGACTTTCCATATTCAAGCTTTCTTCAAACATGCTATTTGTTTAATTTTCAATCCAAATCACTCCTAACTCACCCGATATACTCTAATACTGTTATAAAAGCATAAGATATGTAGATGCAAGGTAACGGGGTGGTAATTCCCGTAACGACGGGCCGGGTCGTTACATTCTCCCCAACTTAAACAAACGCTCGTCCGCGAGCGGGTTAAGAAACATACCTGGAGTATCAAACAAGTGTGGATATCTGCTCCGCATTTCCTGCTCGGTCTCCCAAGTTGCTTCCTCCACGGGACGACCTCTCCACTGCACTTTCACTGAAGCTATGTCCTTGGATCTCAGCTTACGAACCTGTCAACCCAAAATGGCTACTGGTTCCACATCATAAGTCAAATCCTCATCTAGCTGTATCGTGCTGAAGTCCAACACATGAGACGGGTCTCCGACATACTTCCGGAGCATAGATACATGGAACACCGGATGAACTCCCAAAAACTGGGTGGCAAACCAAGCATATAAGCCACCTCCCCAACTCTCCTAAGCACCTCAAAAGGTCCAATGAACCTTGGGCTCAACTTTCCTTTCTTTCCAAACCTCATAACACCCTTCATAGGCGAAACCTTCAACAACACCTTCTCACCTACCGAATAAGACACATCTCGGACCTTCCGGTCCGCATAACTCTTCTGACGCGACTGAGCTGTGCGAAGTCTCTCCTGAATCACCTTCACCTTGTCTAAGGCATCTTGGACTAACTCTGTCCCCAACAACCTAGCCTCGCCGGGCTCGAACCAACCAACTGGAGACCTACACCGCCTCCCATATAAAGCTTCATACGGTGCCATCTGAATGCTGGACTGATAGCTATTATTATAAGAAAACTCCACCAAAGGCAAATAATCAGCCCACGAACCACCGAAATCAATGACACAAGCACGCAACATGTCCTCCAATATCTGAATAGTACGCTCAGACTGTCCATCCGTCTGTGGATGAAATGCTGTGCTCAATTCTACCTGTGAACCCAATTCTCGCTGAAATGTCCTTCAGAACTGAGAAGTGAACTGGGTACCTCTGTCTGATATAATAGAAATAGGAACTTCATGCAATCTCACTATCTCACGGATGAATATCTCTGCCAACCGCTCTGAGGTATAGGTAGTACACACTGGGATGAAGTGAGCTGACTTGGTCAACCTATCCACCACCACCCAAACTGAATCAAACTTCCTCGCTATCCAAGGGAGTCCACTAACAAAGTCCATAGTAATCCTTTCCCACTTCCACTCAGGAATATCAATACGCTGGAATACACCACCAGGTCTCTGATGCTCATACTTGACCTGCTGACAGTTTAAACATCGAGCAACATGGTTCACAATATCCTTCTTCATCTTTCTCCACCAGTAATGCTGCTTCAAATCCTGATACATCTTCGCGGCTCCTGGATGGATAGAATACCGCGAGCTATGGGCCTCCTCCAATATCAATTCACGAAGGCCATCAACATTGGGCACGCATATCCGGCCTTGCATCCGCAATACACCATCACTATCAATAGTGACATCTCTGGCATCATCATGCTGAACTCTGTCCTTAAGGACAAGTAAGTGTGGATCATCATACCGGCGCTCTCGAATACGATCATATAAAGAAGAACGAGCTACTACACAAGCCATCACCCGAGTGGGCTCAGAAATATCCAGCCTTACCATCTGATTAGCTAACGCCTGAACATCAACTGCTAGGGGTCTCTCCCCAACCGGAATATACGCCAAACTGCCCATACTAATAGCCTTTCGGCTTAATGCATCAGCCACTACATTGGCTTTCCCGGGATGGTACAAGATAGTAATATCATAGTCTTTAAGCAACTCAAGCCATCTCCGCCGCCTCAAATTTAGATCTTTCTGCTTAAACAAATGCTGAAGGCTGCGGTGGTCTGTATATACATCACAAGATACACCATATAAGTAATGCCTCCAGATCTTCAAGGCATGAACAATAGCAGCTAACTCCAAATCATGAACAGGGTAGTTCTTCTCGTGGGGCTTTAGCTGACGAGAAGCATATGCAATAACTCTACCCTCCTGCATCAACACACAACCGAGTCCAACTCTAGAAGCATCACAATACACCGTATATGACCCTGAAGCTGATGGTAACACAAGTACTGGAGCGGTGGTCAAAGCCTCCTTGAGCTTCTGAAAGCTCTCCTCACATTCATCAGACCACACAAATGGAGCATTCTTCTGTGTCAACTTAGTCAACGGTGAAGCAATAGATGAGAAACCCCGAACAAACCGGCGATAATAGCCTGCCAAGCCGAGAAAACTCCGAATCTCTGTAGCTGAGGAAGGTCTGGGCCAATTCTGCACTGCCTCAACCTTCTGGGGATCAACCCAAATACCATCACTGGACACTATATGTCCTAGAAAACCGACAGTATCAAGCCAGAACTCACACTTGGTGAATTTCGCATAGAGCTTCTCTTCCCTCAACCTCTGCAATACCACCCTCAAATGATGTGCATGCTCCTTCTAGCTGCGTGAATACACCAGAATATCATCAATAAACACAATCACAAAAGAATCAAGGTACGTCCGAAATACACTATTCATCAAGTGCATGAATGCAGCTGGGGCATTAGTCAGCCCGAAAGACATCACCAGGAACTCGTAGTGCCCATATCTCGTCCTGAACGCTGTCTTCATAATATCCGAGTCCCTAATCTTCAACTGATGATAGCCCGATCGCAGATCAATCTTAGAAAATACACTAGCTCCTTGGAGCTGATCAAATAGGTCCTCAATACGAGGCAATGGGTGCTTATTCTTCACTGTTACCTTGTTCAGCTGCCTGTAATCAATGCACATTCTCATTGTGCCATCTTTCTTCTTTACGAACAACACCGGTGCACCCCAAGGTGACACACTCTGACGAATGAAACCCTTATCTAAGAGTTCCTGAAGCTGTTCTTTCAATTCTTTTAACTCTGCCGGTGCCATGCGATAGGGAGGAATAGAAATGGGCTGAGTGCCCGGCACCAAGTCAATACCAAAGTCAATATCTCTGTCAGGCGGCATGCCTGGCAGGTCTGCTGGAAATACATCCGGAAACTCCCTCACAATGGGGACCGAATCAAGACTGGGTGTCTCAGCCTCAACATTTCTAATGAAGGCCAAATAAGATAAACAACCCTTGCCAATCATTCGTCGGGCCTTTATATAAGAAATCACCCTGTCGGACACATAATCAGTCAAGCCACGCCACTCGATCCTCGGATTACCTGGAACAGCTAGTGTGACTGTCTTGGCATGACAGTCCAGAATCGCATGGTAAGGAGATAGACAATCCGTGCCTAGAATTACATCGAAATCTACCATGCCCAGTAGTAATAGATCAACTCGGGTCTCCAGACCCCCAATAGTAATAAGACAGGATCGATATACCTGATACACAACAACAGTATCCCCCACCGGGGTAGACACATGTACGGGCAAATCAAGAATACCACGGGTCATACCCAAATGATGTGCAAAATAAGTAGAGACATAAGAATAGGTGGATCCGGGATCAAATAAGACAGAAGCATTCATGTGGCAGACTGAGATAATACCTGAAATGACCGCATCTGAAGCACTAGCATCCTTCCTATCCGGAAGAGCATAGAAACGAGCCTGGCCTCCACCAGTACGATCCTCGCCCCTAGGGCGACCTCTGGATACCTGGCCACCAGTCCTAGCCGACTGTGCTGGCGCTGAAGAAACAGGAGTAGAAGACGAAGGCTGATCCCTCTGCTGAGACCGCTTACGAAGCCACTGAGGACACTCTCTCCTGATATGGCCCAAATCACCGCACTCAAAACAACGGCCTGAAGATGGAAGAAGGGGCTGCTGAGGACCCCTCGCTACCGATGATCCCTGTGCTGAGGAAACAGGAGCAGAGCTCTGAGCTGGAAGAGCACTCAGTGCAGGCTGACTCTGCTGACGGTTCTGCTGACCCTGATAACCCTGATGGCCCTGACGACCACGATCTGATGAAACCCCACTGGACTCTGCACGTCCGGACTGATGAGACCTGAAAGAACGACCCCTACTATACTGGGGTTGGCCCCTAGACGGAGCACCACTGAAACTGCCAGAACCACGAGGCTTCTTAGCCTCTCTCTCCTCCCGCTCTCTGCGGAGATCTATCTCAATATGACGGGCAGCATCAACCACCTCCTCAAAGGTAACTGCCGAAACTCTCTCCCTGGTTATCAATATACGGATGGGATAAATAAGGCCATCGATAAATCTCCGAATCCTCTCTCTGTCTGTAGGAACCATCCACATGGCATGACGGCTAACTGTGTGAATCTCATCTCGTACTAATTAACCGTCATCTCTCCCTGCTTCAACCACTCGAACTGACGTCGCAGCTCCTCTCTCCGAGACCGAGGCACGTACTTCTCCAAAAATACCATGGAGAACTGCTGCCAAGTGAGGGGCACCGCCCCAGCGGGCCTACGCCTCTCGAAATCCTCCCACCACCGAAATGCTGCACTTGTGAACCGAAAAGTGGTGAATGAAACACCGCCGGACTCTAGAATACCCACGGTGCGAAGCATGCGCCGACATCCGTCAAGAAAACCCCG
This sequence comes from Nicotiana noctiflora, assembly GCA_032618575.1. Lineage (NCBI taxonomy): Eukaryota > Viridiplantae > Streptophyta > Magnoliopsida > Solanales > Solanaceae > Nicotiana > Nicotiana noctiflora. The sequence continues at coordinate 39,035 of JASVEL010001223.1, read as the reverse complement.
GGCGTCCTCGCCCTCGGCACCACCGAATGTCGGAGGCCGTAGCCTCTCAAATCTCTCCAAACGACATTGCTCATCGTCGGGCATAGCCGGAACCATATAAGCAGGGAGCCGGTGCAACGGGCGCAACCGGCCGGACCGGCTCGGTGTGTGAGCCACGGGGTCCGATTCCTCCCCCCGCCCGTGAAGAAGATACTCTGCAGCAGCAGCTGCAACTACCGTGCCAAGCCTATGCACACTGATAAGATCCGAGCCAAGGTCTCCCGAAGACCCGCGATCACAACGGGCACCGCCGTGCCTCGAACCCGAGTTGCCGAACGTTTGCCGCCGGAATCCGGTCCCGAGTCTAGGCCACCGGTGCAGGAATCCGACCCCGAGTCCGGTCGGCTCGGCGGGTCGGCCAGGTGCCGGTGCCGCCGCTCCTACCTTCTACCACGACCACGGCCTCTCGGGTGCCAATGGTGGTCATCCGCCACGTCCGTTAGCTCGTGTTCTCGCCATCCTGCGAGAGAATAGAATATGGAAAATTTTAATTTCATGATAACACGAATCGCACGATATGAATCCAAGAAAATGAGGTTTTTCCTAAAGTTTCCGTAGCCCTTCGAGGATAGATACGGACGTCTACGTACCGATCCGCGAAAGCCTACTAAACCGGCTCATGACTCGCGAGTCCTAGTAACCTAGGCTCTGATACCATCTTGTCACGACCCAAATCCGGTCGTGATGGCGCCCAACGATCAAGCTAGGCCAGCCAGACCAACAATTTAATTATCACAAAGTACCCGTCCCCAAATGGACAACCCAAGAAGAATATATGAGTTTAAGAACTCCAATAATAATAATACTGAACAAAAATACTGACACTCCCAAAGATCCGGAGTCACAAGTCTAGAGCCTCTAACAAAACCCAATAGGAAATAGAGAGTACGATATAGAAGTACTCAAGTCCGAATACAAAATACAAAATAACAACTGGAAATGAGAGGAGAAGCTAGGTTCTGCGAACGTAGGCAGCTACCTCAGCAACCCGATATGACACCGCAACCGCTGGAATTGCCTGTCTACTGCTCCTGAGTACCTGAGTCTACACACAAAAGGTGCAGGGAGTAGGGGTGAGTACTAAGTACTCAGTGAGTAATAAATATATATAAGTAGCTGAAAATAAGAAATCCACAGATTACCACATAATGAAGCTAAACTACAGTTCGAATCTCCTACGAACTAGCATCAACAATACAATACAGCTACCACAGAGTAGTTCAACAAATACAGATGTAATGCAATGCACATAACCGTTACGGCGTGTAGCCCGATCCAATTTAACATGGACGGCGCTCACTGGGGGTGTGTACAGACTCCGGAGGGGCTCCTACAGCCCAAGCGCAATATTGCTGCGGCGTGCAGCCCGATCCCATACTCAGTCCACAATAAGCAATTAAGTCACAAAACAATTCATTTTCCTTAATTCTAGTTCTCAATTCATAATTTATGAAAAATACTTTAACTTTATTAAATTTGTAAAAGCCGGTGACTTAGCATTTCAAAAGTATGATTTCAATTTCCAGGACTGAGATCAGTGATTTAAGCAATTATAGCTATCACATAAATATTGTCCTCTAAGGACGTTACAGATCGGCACAAGGCCCCAAACAAGGCTTACATCCCACAAATATAGCAAATACAGTGTATTTCCAACACTAACAACATATTATTCACATCCGGGATGGACCAAGTCTCAATCCCTAGTCACAATCAATCCCACACCTGCCACGGTGTGCGAGCCACGCCCTACTAGCGTCACAATGTGCTAAGCCGGGGTTTCGAACCCTCAGGCTACTATATACACAAACTACTCACCTCTAGCCGGTCGTAGACTCGTCCGCAATGCCTTTTCCTTTGAATTTCGTTGCCTCGTGTGTAGAATCTAGTCAAATAACAATAATTATATCAAATACGGGTCAAAGAATCATAACCCATTTCAATTTACATGAAATTCACATAAATACACCAAGTTGGTAAAACCCGACCCCGGGCCCCACTGCTCGGAAAATTTAGAAATTAGTACCAACGCGACCCTCATCTCGCCACGAGTCCGTGCATATAAAATTTATCGAAATCGGAGTTCAAATGGCCTTCCAAATCCAAAAGTCCCGTTTTCAATACTTAGGCCACATTTCTTCAAGATTTCTATCCAATTTCATGAAAACTGATGTTAATACTACCATAAAATGATGTTTTTGAGTCAAGAATCTTACCTCCAATGAATACCCGATGACTTCTCAGTGATTTCCTCAAGTTTTCTTCTCTCTAGGGCTCAAAATTGAGTTTTGGGTTAATGAACCCGTAACCATCTGTTCTGTGATTAAATTCTCTGCCAGACCCATTTGCTCTACGCGATCGCGACTCTACTCACGCGATCGCGATGTTCAAAAATTTCGGCCTCATGCGATCGCGACTCTCCTCACGCGATCGCGATGTACAAACATCCGGCTTCACGCGATCGCGTCCCTCTTCCTGCGATCGCGTAGCACATTTTTCCCTGGACCCCATTTCTCTTCCACGCGATCGCGTAGATGCTCATGCGATCGCGATGGCCACCCGGTTAACTCTATGCGATCGCGACTGGTGATCCTGCGATCGCGATGGCCTAGCCCCCAGCCCTACGCGATCGCGTCCCCCTCCCCGCGATCGCGGAGAGCAAACACGTGATGCGTTTATGACAGCAACCGGCCTTCTCTTTTCTTCCAAAAATGGTCCGTTTGGACCCCCGGATTCATCCCGAGACCCCCGGGACCCCAACGAAAACCACCAACATACTCCAAAACATGATACAAACTTGTTCCAATCATAAAAACACCATACTAAACATCAAAATCACCAATTACCCACGGATTCAAGCCTAAGTTTCTTCAAAACTTTCAAAACTAACATTCAATCCAAAACCCGATCAAACGATGTCCGAATGACCTGAAAATTTGCAGACATATCCAAAATCACATAACGAAGCAACAGAAATTGTCGGAATTCTATTCCGACCCCCGGATCAAAATATCACCTACCATCCGAATTTCGCCAAAATTCAACCTTCGCCAATTCAAGCCTAAAACTACACCGGACCTCCGAATTCAATTCCGATTGTTCTCCTAAGTCATAAATGATCCCTCGGAACTAGTCGAATCATCAGAATCCGGTTCCGAGCACTCTAACTCAATAGTCAACTCTTGGTTGACTTTCCATATTCAAGATTTCTTCAAACATGCTATTTGTTTAATTTTCAATCCAAATCACTCCTAACTCACCCGATATACTCTAATACTGTTATAAAAGCATAAGATATATAGATGCAAGGTAACGGGGTGGTAATTCCCGTAACGACGGGCCGGTCGTTACATAAATGTTGTTAATTTTTTGGATTCTTCTTCTAACTTTAAGTGGTAAAATCCTGATTTACAATCAAATTTACTACAATAGTTATATCCTTGGATTTGTCTTATTTTATGTATTTTGTTTGGTATTGGGTAATTATATGTCTTCGTTTTTGCATTTAGATTTCTATAATCAATAACCATTCTACTTTTTCCTCTTTTTTGTTCACTATGTTTATTTACTATAAATGTTGGACTTGTATGTTTACTATTGCTTTCTTGTATATAACCTTGTTCTAGTAATTCGTCAATGTGTATTTTAAATTCATTTAAATCTTTGAAATTGTATTTCAAAGGTTTTTGTGTTATTATACTATTTTCATCAATTAGCTCTATTTTTACCTTTGTTTTATGTTTTTCCCAACCTTGTAAGGGGTTTTCACTATACAATGGTTCTAGTTTTTCTTGGATTATTTTAACTGTATTTATTGAAAAAGTAATTAATTCTATTTTATTAGTATCTTCTTTTTCATTTTCTAATTTTTGTGTTATTTTCTCACTTCCTTTTATCTAATCAGTTGTTTTTCTTTTCTTTTTTAGAACTCTTTTTGTCCAATTTTTTGTTTATATGGTGTTGTAAACCACCAATGTGTTTTAGTTATTACATGTGGGTATAGTTTATCTAAGAATGGTATTCCTAGTAAAATATCTCTTGTGGGTAATTCAAAATTGTATATTTCTTCTATAGTAAGTATTTTATCCCATATTTGTATTTTTATCTTTTTGATTTGTGGGTAATTATGCTTCCTTCGTTGTTAAATCCTGTTACTGGTAAGGGTGTTCTAAGTTTTTGTCACGACCCGGATTTCCCACCATCGGGGGTCATGATAGCGCCTACTAGTGGAAGCTAGGCAAGCCAAATATTAATTACACCTCCATTAATTACCAAATTCTTATTAAGACTTTAAAATTAAAAACATATAAATCACAACGGAATAATTAAACTTAGCGGAAGACTTAGTCAATCTTATCAAATATGATAAAGAAAACCCCAAACATGATACACTACCCAAGACCGGTGTCACAATACTCACGAACTTCTAAGAATAATACACACAATGGTCTGAAAGAAAATATAAGCTGTTTATCTCGAATACATGAGATAACAGAATGAAATACATAGATAGAAGAGACAACGGGTCCTGCGGACGCCTGCAAGTCTACCTCGTTGTCTCAGTAGTCGGAAAATCCAGAAATCGCTACTACCGCTGCTGCTGTCCGTAACCTGTATCTGCGTAAAAAGAGCGCAGAGTGTAGTATCAGCACAACCGACCCCATGTGTTGGTAAGTGCCTGGCCTATCCCAGCGAAATAGTGACGAGACTAAGGCCAGTCACCCACATAAACCTGTACAGTTGTAATATATATATATACAAAACATTTATAAGGAAAGACTCGGCTCTGAAATAACAATCAATAACTCATGATATCCAGAGTAATCTAGTCAACAGAATAAATCTTACTTTCATGTCTCAATTCCTTTTTCATTTCATATCTCGTGGTAGGCGTACCACCCGCTCCCAGTAATTATATCTTGTGGTAGGCGTACCACCCGCTCCCAAATATATCAATAGATTATATCTTGTGGTAGGCGTACCACCCACTCCCAAATATATCAATAGGCTACCGGCAACTATGGCCAATTCCAAGATTTAAATCACTTTGTGGTCGGCGTGCCACACGATCCCATTTCTTATTATATAAGTGGTCGGTGTGCCACACGATCCCAATTCATAAATATATATATTACCGACATTTAGCCAATAATCTCTTCATCAACGATATTTATAATTACCGGTTTTGAACCAATAATTGATAATAATTTCAACAATTTATACATAACTAAATTCCTATTCCTTCAAGCTAGGATAGAACAAACACTTACCACAAATGATTTACGAACAAATCAATCTGTGGCAATGCCTTTTCCTTTCAAATTCGGCCCCAATCCAATTGTATCTATATACAATTGATTTAATATCATCAATACTACTCAACAAACTAATTCATAAGGCCAATTTCAACCTTTACAACATTCTGCCCGGAATAGTGAATTTCGACCCCGGGCCCACATGGTCGGAACTCGGGGTTCGGACCAAAATCCGTTTATCCATCCCCTCACAAGTTCAAGTATATGATTTGTTTCAAAATCGGACCTCAATTCGAGGTCCAATTTCCTAATTCATGAAAAAACCTATATTCTACCAAAAACAAGAAATTCTACCATGAAAACCTTTGATTTCTATTGAAATACATGTTTAATGTTGTTAGGAATTGAAAGAATTAAGTAAAAAGTGACTTACAATTGTTTTGAAGAAGAGGGAGTTCGTGAAGAATCGCAAATGGGTGTTTTTGGGTTGTGAACTGTGAAGAATGAAGTTGGAAATCGTGATTTACAGGTCTCTGTGTTCGCATTTGCGAACATGGGTTCGCAATTGCGAACCCCGACCAATTTCTGGAGTTTGAAAAATAAGCTAAGGCTGGGAAGTTCGCATTTGCGAACTTTTGTTCGCATTCGCGAAGCCAAGACAAAACTGGGATGTTCGCATTTGCGAACTTTTGTTCGCATTTGCGAACACAGGCAAAATATGGGAAGTTCGCATTTGCGAACACAGGCGGAATATTGGGAAGTTCGCACTTGCGAACTATTGTTCGCATTTGCGAACACAGGCAGAATATTGGGAAGTTCGCATTTGCGAACTATTGTCGCATTTGCGAACACAAGCAGAATATTGGGAAGTTCGCATTTGCGAACTCTGCAGACCAGGTGCTGACAGCAACCTCCTAACATGAAAAATTGATCTCGTGGCCTATCCAAAGGTCACCCGAGCCCTCGGGGCTCCAAACCAAATATGTACACTGACTTAAAAACATCATACGAACTTGCTCGCGTGATCAAATCGCCAAAATAACATCAAAATCAATGAATTGAGCCTTAAAACTCAAGAATTCTTTCAAATTTCATAATTTCCAAAATTTCCAATTTAAGGCCGAAACACGTCAAACGACGTCCGTTTTCAACCAAACTTTACAGGAAGCGCTTAACCAATATATTTGACTTGTACCGGGTGTCGGAACCAAAATACGAGCCCGATATCACCACTTTTCAATCAAATTTCAGTTTCATTTTCCTTAAACATTTTCAGAAAACAATTTAACAGAAAAATTCTTTTACCGGGGTTCTATACCTCGGATTTCAATTCCGGGCATACGCCCAAGTTCCATATTTTTCTACGGATTTTCTGAGACCGTCAAATCACGGTTCCGGGTCCGTTTATAAAAAATGCTGACCAAAGTCAACCATATCAATATTAATATCAAAATTTCTCAAATTTTTCACATATTTCACATATTTCAACATAAAAATTTTCCAGCTTCGTGCCCGAACTGTACATGCAAATCGAGGCAACTATAAATGAGGTTTTCAAGACTTCAGAAACTCGAAATGATTAATAAAACAAGTGATGACCATTTGGGTCGTCACATTCTCGACCTTTAAAACAGTCGTTCGTCCTCGAACGGACAAAAAAAAGAAGTACCTGAGTCAAGGAATAGATGAGGATATCGGCTCCGCATGTCAGACTCGGACTCCCAGGTCGATGCCTCAGGAGGCTGACCCCTCCACTGAACTCGCACAGAAGGAAAACTCTTCGACCTCAACCGTCGAACCTGCCGATCTAGGATAGCTACCGGCTCCTCTTCATAAGACAGATCTTTGTCCAATTGGACAGTGCTGAAATCTAACACGTGCGACGGATCGCCGTTATATTTTCGAAGCATGGACACATGAAACACTGGATGTACATCTGATAAGCTAGGTGGCAAGGCAAGTTTATATGCCACCTCTCCCACACGATCAAGAATCTCGAATGGCCCAATAAACCTAGGGCTAAGTTTGCCCTTCTTTCCAAATCTCATCACGCCCTTCATAGGCGACACGCGGAGCAATACTCGCTCCCCAATCATGAAAGCTATATCTCGAACCTTGCGATTTGCATAGCTCTTTTGTCTGGACTGAGCTGTGTGAAGCCTATCTTGAATAATCTTGACCTTATCTAAGGCCTCCTGAACTAAATCCGTACCCAATAACCGAGCTTCTCCGGTTCAAACCATCCAACCGGAGAACGACACCGCCTACCATACAATGCTTCATAAGGAGCCATCTGGATGCTCGATTGATAACTATTATTATAAGAAAACTCTGCCAAAGGCAGGAATTGATCCCACGAACCTCCAAAATCAATAACACACGCCCGTAGCATATCTTCCAATATCTGAATAGTCCTCTCGGACTGACCATCCATCTGGGGATGAAAGGCTGTACTTAGCTGAACTTGCGTGCCTAACTCTCGTTGAACCGCCTTCCAGGAAATGTGAGGTAAACTGTGCACCTCGATCTGAAATAATAGAGATTGGCACGCCATGAAGGCGAACGATCTCCCTGATATAAATCCCAGCTAACCTCTCGGATGAATAGGTAGTGGCAATAGGAACAAAATGAGCTGACTTGGTCAGCCTATCAACAATCACCCAAACAGCATCAAACTTCTTCCGAGTCTTCGGAAGTCCCGAAACGAAATCCATCGTGATTCGCTCCCACTTCCATTCGGGAAGTTCAATTCTCTGAAATAAACCGCCAGGTCTCTGATGTTCATACTTAACCTGCTGACAATTAAGACACCGTGCCACATATGCCACAATATCCTTTTTCATTCTGCGCCACCAATAATGTTGACGCAAATCTCGATACATTTTCGCTGCGCCTGGACGAATAGAATACCGCGAACTGTGAGCTTCTTCTAGAATCAATTCTCTAAGCCCATCAACATTTGGCCCACAAATGCGCCCTTGCATCCTCAGGATCCCCTCAGCATCTAAGGTGACCTGTTTAGCACCTCCTCGCTGAACCTTATCTCTAAGGTCACATAAATAAGAATCATTATATTGTTGATCGCGGATACGCTCCAATAATGAAGAGCGAGCGATCGTGCAAGCTAGTACTCGACTAGGCTCAGAAATATCCAACCTCACAAATCGGTTGGCCAAGGACTGAACATCCAAAGCAAGTGGTCTCTGATTGACTGGAATATAAGCAAGACTACCCATACCGGCTGACTTCCTACTCAAAGCGTCGGCCACCACGTTTGCTTTTCCCGATGATATAAAATGGTGACATCGTAATCTTTTAGCAATTCTAGCCACCTTCTCTGCCTCAAATTCAAATCTTTCTGCTTAAACAAATACGGAAGACTCTTATGATCGGTGTATACTTCACATGCTACACCATACAAATAATGCCTCCAGATCTTCAATGCGTGAATAATCGCCGCCAATTCTAGATCATGCACTGGATAGTTCTTCTCATGAATCTTCAACTGCCTCGAAGCATAGGCAATAACCTTGCCATCCTGCATTAACATTGCACCAAGCCCAATATGGGAAGCATCACAATAAACAGTATAAGGTCCCGTACTTGTGGGTAAAACCAATACCGGTGTTGTGGTCAAGGCTGTCTTGAGCTTTTGAAAGCTCGCCTCACATTCATCGGACCATTCAAATTGAACACCCTTCTGGGTCAATCTGGTCAGTGGGGTTGCAATAGACGAAAATCCTTCTACGAATCGGCGATAATAACCCGCTAACCCCAAGAAACTCCGAATATCCGTGGCTGATGTCGGTCTAGGCCAGTTCTTGACTGCCTCAATTTTCTTCGGATCAACCTGAATACCTGCTACCGCCACAATATGCCCTAGGAATGCAACTGAACTTAGCCAAAATTCACACTTTGAAAATTTTGCATATAGCTGGCTATCTCTCAGAGTCTGCAAGGCCACTCTGAGATGTTGCGCATGCTCCTCCTGACTGCGGGAATATATTTATATGTCATCAATGAAGACTATTGCAAACAAGTCTAAATAAGGCCGGAACACCCGATTCATTAATTCCATAAAAGCTGCTGGAGCATTTGTCAACCCAAAAGACATGACCAGAAATTCATAATGTCCATACCGAGTGCGGAACGCTGTCTTAGGGACATCGGATGCCCTAATCTTCAGCTGATGATAGCCAGATCTCAAATCTATCTTTGAAAATACCTTGGCACCCTGAAGCTGGTCAAATAAATCATCAATTCGCGGAAGTGGATATTTATTTTTGATAGTCACCTTGTTTAACCGTCGATAGTCAATGCACATTCTCATCGAACCATCTTTCTTCTTTACAAATAATACAGGTGCACCCCACGGCGAAACATTGGGTCTAATGAAACCCTTTTCAAGTAAATCCTGCAACTGTTCCTTCAATTCTTTTAACTCTGGCGGAGCCATATGCTATGGGGGAATGGAAATGGGCTGAGTGCCTGAAGCCAAGTCAATGCAAAAATCAATGTCCCTATCGGGCGGCATACCTGGTAAGTCTGAAGGAAATACTTCAGGAAATTTGCGAACCACAGGCACAGAGTCAATAGAAGGAACCTCAGCACTAAAATCACGGATGTAGGCCAAATAAGCCAAACATCCCTTTCCAACCATACGCTGAGCCTTAACATAAGAAATAACATTGCGACTAGTATGACCTGAAATTCCTTTCCACTCTATACGAGGCAAATTCGGCAGAGCTAAAGTCACGGTCTTGGCATGGCAATCTAAAATAGCATGATATGGAGATAGCCAGTCCATGCCTAATATAATATCAAAGTCCACCATATTTAGGAGTAACAAATTAGCACGGGTCTCGAGACCCTCAATTACTATAATACATGACCGATGAACTCGATCAACCACAATAGAATCGCCTATGGGTGTAGACACATAAACAGGAACACTCAGTGGATCACTGGGCTGAATCAAGTACGGTGCAAAATAGGAAGACACGTACGAATATGTAGACCCAGGGTCAAATAATGCCGATGCCTTTCTATCACAAACCAAAATAATACCTGTAATGACGGCATCAGAAGACTCAGCCTCTGGTCTGGCGGGAAGTGCATAACATCGGGGCTGTGCCCCACCACCCCGAGCAGTATCTCTAGGACGATCAGCTGCTGGCTGGTCTCTACCTCTATCGGTCTGAGCTCCACCTCTATGACCTCTACCTCCACCTCTATGTCCTCTACCTCCACCTCTAGCTGGCTGGGCAGGCTGTGAGGGAACTGGGGCCTGAATCATGGCACGAGAAACCTGCTGCTGAGATCTGTCAGAAGCTCGAGGGCAATACTTTGTAATGTGCCTAAGATCACCGCACGTAAAACAAGCCCTCGGCTGCTGAAAATAGCGAAGTGGTGGTGCACTGATATGCTGCTGATCAGAGTAGCGTGGCTGAGAATTACGATCACCTAAAGCATCATGAGAAACCTGAAGAGCTGACTGATAAGGCCTAGGAGGATGGCCTCTATCATGAAAATATCTATCTCCAGACGAGGTACCACTGAATCTACCCGAAATACGAGATCTCTTATCTGATCCATGTCTTGCTCCCTGTGACAGAGCCATCTCGATCCGGCGGGCTGCATTAGCCGCCTCCCGAAAAGTGATTTCAGTTCCTGCCCCCAAAGCCATCTGTAGTCGAATTGGCTGATTCAAGCCATCAATAAACCTTCTCACCCTTTCCCGATCTGTGGGAAGTATGATAATAGTATGACGAGCCAGGTGCACGAACCTAGTCTCGTACTGTGCGACAGACATAGAACCCTGATGAAGACATTCAAATTGTCTGCGCATAACCTCCCGCTTAGTTGCTGGAAGGAACTTTTCCAAGAATAATTCTGCAAATTGCCCCCAAGTCAAAGATGATGATCCCGCTGGCCTGGATAGACAATATTCCCTCCACCAAGTCTTGGCAGAACCGGATAATCGAAAAGTAGCAAAGTCCACACCATTAGTCTCCACAATGCCCATAGTACGGAGAACCTCGTGGCAGCTGTATAGGAAATCTTGTGGATCCTCTGAAGGAGTGCCACTGAATGTGGTAGTGAACAGCTTGGTAAACCTGTCCAATCTCCATAACGCGTCAGCGGACATAGCCGCACCATCATTAGACGGAATCACAATAACAGGCTGAGCTGCCTCAACTGGCTGAATCACAGGAACCTGAGCCTGGGGAATTACTGGCTCCGGAGTGCGCGTAGCAGGAGTCTGATTACCTCCTCCAGCCCGAGAAGTGGCTGGTGCTACTGGTAATAAACCTGCTCTGGTGATATTGTCCATAAAACCTGCTATCCGGACCAAAGCATCCTGAAGATCCGGTGAAAACATAACTCCTCCTGGGACCTGAGCTGGGCCTACTGGAGCTGCTGGGACTGGAACCTCCTCCTCGATGTGAGCCTGAGGTTCTGCCACTTGTGCTGCTGCTCGGGGCTGAGCTCTGCCCCTACCTTGGCCTCTAGGATGACCTCGACCTCGGCCTCTACCCCTAGCGGGAGCTGCCGCTGCTGGGACCTCGGGCTGCTGGTCAGTAGATGAGGATGCACGTGTTCTTACCATCTGCGGAAGAACAGAGTAGAAGTTCAATTAACATTTGAAAGATCAAGTCGCACGACTGGAAAGAATAAAGGGAAAATTTTCCTAACTCTGTAGCCTCTGGAGGATAAATACAGACGTCTCCGTACCGATCCTTCAGACTCTACTAAGGTTGTTCGTGAGTTGTGAGACCTGTGCAACCTAGTGCTCTGATACCAACTTATCACGACCCGGATTTCCCACCATCGGGGGTCATGATGGCGCCTACTAGTGGAAGCTAGGCAAGCCAAATATTAATTACACCTCCATTAATTACCAAATTCTTATTAACACTTTAAAATTAAAAACATATAAATCACATCGGAATAATTAAACTTAGCGGAAGACTTAGTCAATCTTATCAAATATGATAAAGAAAATCCCAAACATGATACACTACCCAAGACTGGTGTCACAATACTCACGAACTTCTAAGAATAATCCACACAATTGTCTGAAAGAAAATATAAGCTATTTATCTCGAATACATGAGATAACAGAATGAAATACATAGATAGAATAGACAATGGGTCCTGCGGACGCCTGCAAGTGTCACGACCCCAAATTCGGTCGTGATGGCGCCCAGCACATTGCTAAGCCAGCCTGACCAATTAATATCAACCACGGAGCTAGAAGCTCTCTTTAGCCCATTTAAGCATATTAGTTCACGAAATAACAGCCGATACATATAACGAAAACGGGGAACCAAGTCCCATAATACATCAACTCCCATAGACCAAGGGTCAAGAGTCATGAGCCTCTACCGAACATGAGTGTATAAAGGTTTACAAGATACCAAGTGCGGAAAGAAAAGTCAATACAAAATCAAGACAGGTAAGAAGGAATATCGGGTCCTGCGGACTCTGCAGCTACCTCGAATATCCACAAATGTCGCCTCGCACGACTACTGGATCACTGCTGAGAGGTACCTGGATCTGCACACAAGGTGCAGGGAGTAAAATGAGTACTGCCAGACTCAGTGGTAATAAACAAGGGTAAGACATCGCAGATAAGAAATCCGCAATAGAGCACTATGTAAAGCTGTAATCAAATACCCTGTCACAGAATCAATATCAACTGTACTTGTACCAATAAGTACCAGCAAAACAGTATAACAGCTAGCAGATGTAGATGTATTCCATGCAATGCATATGACCGCTAAGGCGTGTAGCCTGATCCAATATGGGTACCCGTGCTCACTGTGGGGGTTTAGACTCCGGAGGGGCTCCTACAGCCCGAGCACAATATTAATATCACACCTGCTGCGGCGCGCAGCCCGATCCGTATACCACTGCGGCGTGCAGTCCGATCCATGCATGTGTATGCATATGCTCACATGACCTCGCAGGCTCAAAAGTAGTTTTGAAAACCTTTTTATCATTTTTCAGTTGTTAACATTAATACCAAGTACCAGAGATTGGAAATAGCATGATAACAGAAATAGCTACGGACCGGTAGTAACTAACATGTCAATATGATAAGACAATGATAACGATCCTCGCGGGATCCAATAACCGGCTCACGGCCCACAAGTATACTCAACCGCCCAAGAAGGGGGTTCCTCGGCTCAAGAGTGGCCAATATTTCAATATATAGTATGCAACCATCCGAGAAGGAGGTTCGACGGCTCAAGATTAGCCAATGTCATAACACAGTATCAACAAGTCGGACTAAGCCATAGTCCCCAATCACAATCGACCCCGCACTCTCAAGAGTGTGTGTGTCTCGCCGCTATACAGCGTCACAAAGTGGTATACCGGGGTTTCGAACCCGCCGGTCATCACCCACATCTATTACTCACCTCAATACGGCGCGACGACTACTCCGCAATGCCCTTGCCACGAGAATCAAGCTCCGCACGCGTAGAATCTGATCAAATACAGTAGAAATACAACAAATTAGGCCAATGGGACGACACCCAATTAATACAACTCAATTTACATCAAAATTCCCAAAGTTGTCAAAACCCGGCTTTTGGTACGCTTCTCGAAAAATTACAAAAGTCACATATTCGGAACCCTCATCTCAATACGAGTCTAAGCATATCAATTTTACCAAATTCGGACTCCATTTGCCCATTCAAAACCTTGATTTTCTAAAGTTCAAGCCTAGGGCTAAATTCCACATAAATCACCCCAAATTCCTCCATTTTCATGATATAATTGCATAATATTATCAATACTAATCATAGTTTAAGTCCATAGTTGATTACCTGATGATTTCCCTTGAGTTTCTCTTCAAAATCGCCCAAATCGCCTTTAAAGCCGAGACCAAATGTGTGAAATGTTTCTGAAATTTTCTAACTTCTGATACACTTAACTCACAGCGATTTTCGCTTCTGCGGACCTTTTTCCGCCCCTGCGGAACCGCTTCTGCGACCAATTGGTCGCTTCTGCGAACCCAGGCCTATTTGGCCAATTCCGCTCCTGCGATCCATGAGCCGCCCCTGCGCGTCCGCTTATGCGGAATTTCTTCCGCCCCTGCGGTCCTTTTTGCCTCTGCGATCAAGAGTCCGCTCCTGCGGACTCGCCTATGCGGTCAAGAATCCGCTTCTGCGCGGACTTTCCCCTTACTCATCAAGTCCGCTTCTGCGGTCACCCACTCGCACCAGCGACGCCGCTTCAGCGGAAAAGATTTCGCTTCTGCGATGCCAAGCGCTCCTGCGCCCCCTCGTCCGCTCCTGCGGACTCGCTCCTGCGCCCCCATTTCCTTAGGAGCGAAAACAACAGAACCAGAGTCAAAACCTGCAATTTTCCACATTTTCTCTCGTTTAGCCATCCGAAAACACCCCGAGGCCCCCGGGACCCCAACGAAAACCACCAACATACCCCAAAACACGATACGAACTTGTTCCAATCATAAAAACTCCATCCTAAACATTAAAATCACCAATTACACACGGATTCAAGCCTAAATTCCTTCAAAACTTCCGAATTGCAAAATCAATCAAAAACCCGACTAAACAACGTCCGAATGACATGAAATTTTTGCAGGCACATCCAAAATCACCTAATGGAGCTACTGCAACTGTCGGAATTCCATTCCGACTCCCGGATCAAAATCTCACCTACTGTTCGGATTTCGCCAAAATTCAACCTTAGCCAATTCAAGCCTATTTCTACACCGGACCTCCAAATTAAATTCCGATCGCTCCCCTAAGTCACAAATCACCTCCCGGAACTAACCGAATCATCAGAATCCGATTCCGAGCCCTCTAGCTAAATAGTCAACTCCGGGTTGACTTTCCTTATTCAAGTTTCCTTCAAAAAGGCTATATGCCTCATTTTCAATCCAAATCACTCCTAACTCACCCGATAGACTTTAACACTGATATAAAAGCATAAAACATACAATTTCAACATAACGGGGTGGTAATTCCCGTGACGACGGGCCGGGTCGTTACATTCTCCCTAACTTAAACAATCGCTCGTCCTCGAGCGTACTCAGAGTTGTACTAGAAGCAACCCAATAGCTGAATAACCTTACCAAGCATATATTCGGGCGATTATACGTCACCCTATCTCACATAAGTCCGAAAACACCATATAGTCAAAATTTCACAGGACCATCTGGACCATAAATCACATTGCACTTTCTGAAATCATATGCCAAATGCATATCCCATGCCTATACTCATGATACACTCGAATCCACTGCAATAACCCACATTCACTACTCCGGGTGAGATCATATGATGTATCGACAACCCCATCACTCGAGACGATAGTCTCTAATCACAACAACATGCCACAATAACCAAATAGTAGCTGAAAACCTCTTTCATTAGATAGAGTATTATCCCAACACCTCCATATCCTGCCCACGGCAGCTGAAACATGCGATATACCGAACCCATCTCTCAGGTTAACCATTCGTGAATCTATTTCCCTTTTTAAAACTCATACCACGATAGGTTTCGGAGCCAAACCTCGATTTTTACCTTTCTAACAAGCCATGATTCAATATGCTCATATTCATTAATGACTCCAACGGTCATTCCGATTATAACACACCACACTGGTGATAAACACCTCAACACCGACCTAAGCCACGATGAGCACAACATAGGCTCCAATAGAAACGTATGCACACACTCGAATCATGACGACTCAATTCATGACAACTGTCTCCGGCAAAAGAGCTGCAGTTCAATTCCTCAGTGCCATCATAATATAAAACTAAGATCGCGTCTCGCATTATAGAAATAAATTACCTGAATCCTCCTCAAGAGGTTATAACATCACGTGGCCTTTCAACGATTCGTTATTCTACCCCAACATTATTACTCATGAAGCACCTCAAGCCACTAAGCTCAAAACGGTTAGCCACGCACGGATCTAGGTCTTGAACCCACGCAATCAACCTCACCCACGGTGAAACAATTAACGTATGCTATCAAATCCTGAAAGGACACAACCGACGTGCCATTTGCCAAGCGATACTCAAAACGGACTTTTCCTCAGAAGTGGGGAAGTATTGTATACCAGGTAGCATATAACTAACTATATTTTCACAATATTCTGTTGCGGCGTGCAACCCGCTCCAATGACATACCCGTGGCGGCGTGCCACCCGATCCAGATACCATACCCGTGGCGGCGTGCCACCCGATCCAAATAACAGTACCTGTGGCGGCGCGCCACCCGATCCATATAGAACCCTCGCCAAAGAAATGCGCGTCGAGTCAAGTTGCTCATTATGGTAAACATATATAGCCTCAAGTTCGGCCACAAAAAACGCATCCGACAAAGTTACTCAATACCAGAACCAAATCAACGATAGAAACCTCTGCACTGATATCCGCCACGAAGGCCCAACCGACAAAGCAATACCCACCAGCCGTCTGCTGGTCCTGAGGTACAACTACCCCGCTGGAGCATACTCCGATGCACTTTGCTACGCAATTTGTGCCATACCATCATAGTCCATATCACATCAGTCTAGACAACCTGGCCAAATGATGACCAGTCAGCAATCAAGTATCATAATCCAAATTCGTCATATCAAGTTGAGAGAGAAAGCCACTAGAGCCTCCGATTTTTTTTTAATCACAAAACGGTGTCGATACACATGATATACAACCACTGCATAGGCGGACTAACAAGAGCTTCAAGTCTCCAACACATATATAACACATGAATCACAATGCTTGATCCCGTACTCCATTGTACATATACATAATGCACATCAAGCGTCTATTCATACCACGACAGCCATTCAGAAATTTCACTATGCCATCAACAACTCAGTTATTACAGTCGATCCAACAAGAGAATACCACCATACCACTGGATATCATCAGTTTACATTACCTTGTCCTTTTTGGATCATATTACCCTGCCAAATTACTAGAATAGTAGTACCATTTTCTTTAATCACTAGAAAGATCGATTCTTTAAATCACATGCAGCTGCCCGCGCTGCTAAATAATTTTAATGACTCCCCATATATTATGAACTGATCACAAAACCTTGAATATGCCATTATCAACTTTCCATAACACATCGCATATACCATACACTAAGATAACATGGAAATTCATATTCCTATCCTACGCCGCAAACATCGGCGCACTCAACTAGTCAAGGGCTTTCATGATCCCATATAGAGAAAACTCATCACACATTCCAAGCTTTACATACCAACAGGAAATACACTCATTTTTAAACCACGTTAAAACACATCATAAACTCTTTCTCCCAATTACATTGCATAAGTTAAAATGCCAGGACTGAGTCCTTATACCCATATCGAGTTACACAATTGTCAGCACTCAAAGGCTTTGTTGCACAATATCTGCAAGACTCATTACTTCAATCACATACCAATAATTAATCGTATTCCTTATCATACCGCTTCGGTTTATTAACAAGTTGCTCCATTTACTCAATTTCTTTTCTGAACCATCTTTAACTTAGTATTAGCCTTTACTGTAGCACTACCATAACTCAACCCATGTTACCACACGGGACTCGTACATAAGACCACACGGTCTAAAACCCATAGGCCACTCTCAATGTTTCCCGGGAGTACCACATTCTACAATACTTGTTTTGAAGAACTTCATGCGATTTTTGAATTAGTATTATTACCTTCCAATACGGATACATAGAATCACATCATTCACATAACATAGAACAAGTCTTGATCCCTTCTAACGAAAACACCATCTTTAGCCACATACAAAATCTTAAGGCATCCGTTACAAGCAAAATCTGGAACACCACAGGACTATTCTCGGGTGTCATTTACCCTTATTCAGTTGTAATTCAACTGTCTTATTGAAAATAACCACTCGTTCCTTGCTAGAACTTTGACACCGCAAAACATGATTACATACAGATACAATTAGCTATCTTTCTTTTATATACACCGAACACTCCTTACCAACATATGTTCACAACATCCTAGTATTTCTTCATATCTACGAAGCACCATAACCTTTATCAAAATTTCCCAACATACCTAGAGACAGAGCCAACACAGCACACGACAGTGCAATCGGTTAATCAATAACAACCTCCCCAACTTAGCTCGGAGTCATACATCAAAGCACTTTTAGCCACTCATAGCCTTCTTACTCAAATGATGCAACAAAGTTCTAGTTAGATTAAACTCAATTCGTTTACAAGCTTCGGCGGAGGTTCGAATCATCAGAAATATTAATTCTTTTGCAATTCTTGCATTCATTCACACACAACAGTTACGCCCACTCTTTAGGTGACAAAAAAATCTTTTCTAAGTCCCAAATTTTCCAAAAATTTCGGCAGAGTTTCCTTTGTAAATTGGCCTATCCACCTGCCAGAGAATCACCAAACCATTCTAACAATACATCCATAACTCAACAAGATATCACAATGTATTTCAACAATATTAAATCTCAATAATATACGAATCATATTATCACAATTTATACTTGAACCTGCGCTGTACCTGCTCGAATCATAACACATATCAAATACCTTTCAATTACACATGACGATCAACCCTCCTACTTCTTCTCAATTTAGCATTTCATCACAATATCATCCACCAGGATACACATAGCAAAATCACTTTAGTCTTCCTGAGTTTAAACTCGTTCCACTACACATAAGGCACTTTACCTTCCAATTACGAGATATGATAATTATTCACCACGCCCATAGCTCCGAGCTACACAACAGATTAGACAAGAGTCGAACAATGTAACAGCTCATCCATTAGTAAGCCTCCCTAACACTCTATAGATCGGCACAAGGCCCCAAACATGGCTACTAGCCCAAATACATAGATATAAGCCAGTCTCAGTCATTATACACAGTAATATATCAATCGGGAAGGATCAGGTCCAAATCCCCAGTCATAATACCACCATACTCGTCACATGACGCGTGTTCCATCTCAGCACAACACTATATAGTGCAAATACGGGGTTTCAAACCCTCAATACATTATCTATTGCCACCACTCACAAAATCAGCACCTCGATGCTTAAGTCATAAACAAGGTCCAGCCGCAAGTCATCCTGACTGGCCCAACATGAACTCAAAGAGATTATATCTCGCCCCTCGTTCGAGGAAATCACAAGCCATAAGGCAATTACATTACTGAGCGCTCGATGCGTACACAGACGTGTGGAAGGAATTTCAAAAATTATATCTCAAGTCGAATCAAGTGCGCACGATAAGAATTCCAAGAAATGTGAAGTGTTTCCTAAAGGTTCGCAGCCTCCCGAGGATAAGTACAGGCGTCCCCGTACCGATCCACAAGACTCTACCAACCGGCTCAAGACTCATGAGGCCTAGTAAACCTAGGCTCTGATACCAACTTGTCACGACCCCAAATTCGGTCGTGATGGCGCCCAGCACATTGCTAAGCCAGCCTGACCAATCAATATCAACCACGGAGCTAGAAGCTCTCTTTAGCCCATTTAAGCATATTAGTTCACGAAATAACAGCGATACATATAACGAAAACGGGGAACCAAGTCCCATAATACATCAACTCCCATAGACCAAGGGTCAAGAGTCATGAGCCTCTACTGAATATGAGCGTATAAAGGTCTACAAGATACCAAGTGCGAAAAGAAAAGTCAATACAAAATCAAGAGACAGTAAGAAGGAATATCGGGTCCTGCGGACTCTGCAACTACCTCGAATATCCACAAATGTCGCCTCGCACGGCTACTGGATCACTGCTGAGAGGTACCTGGATCTGCACACAAGGTGCAGGGAGTAAAATGAGTACTGCCAGACTCAATGGTAATAAACAAGGGTAAGACAGCGCAGATAAGAAATCCGCAATAAAGCACTATGTAAAGCCGTAATCAAATACCCTGTCACAGAATCGATATCAACTGTACCTGTACCAATAAGTACCAGCAAAACAGTATAACAGCTAGCAGATGTAGCTAAATGCAATGCAATGCATGATATGACCGCTACAGCGCGTAGCCCGATCCAATTTGGGTACCCGTGCTCACTGTGGGGGTTCAGACACCGGAAAGGCTCCTACAACCCAAGCATAATATCACTGCGGCGTGCAGTCCGATCTAACATATATACTGCTGCGGCGCGCAGCCCGATCCACTACCAGTCAGCTAATAAGCAAATGCAGCCTTGCAGGCTCAAAAGTAGTTTTGAAAGCCTTTTTATCATTTTTCAGTTGTTAAATAGTAATACCAAGTTCCAGAGATTGGAAATAGCATGATAACAGAAATAGCTACGGACCGGTAGTAACTAACATGTCAATATGATAAGACAATGATAACGATCCTCGCGGGATCCAATAATTGGCTCACGGCCCACAAGTATACTCAACCGCCCAAGAAGGGGGGTTCCTCGGCTCAAGAGTGGACAATATTTCAATATATAGTATGCAACCATCCGAGAAGGAGGTTCGACGGCTCAAGATTAGCCAATGTCATAACACAGTATCAACAAGTCGGACTAAGCCATAGTCCCCAATCACAATCGACACTGGGTGTCATGACATGTTCACGATTGGTGAACTAGGGTCGTGACAATTTATTGGATACAATAGCCATCACAAATTCTATAGGTTGCACTCACAAGAGAGTATGTGTCTCGCCGCTATACAGCGTCACAAAGTGGTGTACCGGGGTTTCGAACCCGCTGGTCATCACCCACATCTATTACTCACCTCAATACGGCGCGACGACTACTCCGCAATGCCCTTGCCACGAGAATCAAGCTCCGCACGCGTAGAATCTGATCAAATACAATAGAAATACAACAAATTAGGCCAATGGGACAACACCCAATTAATACAACTCAATTTACATCAAAATTCCCAAAGTTGTCAAAACCCGGCTTTCGGTACGCTTCTCGAAAAATTACAAAAGTCATATATTCGGAACCCTCATCTCAATACGAGTCTAAGCATATCAATTTTACCAAATTCGGACTCCATTTGCCTATTCAAAACCTTGATTTTCTAAAGTTCAAGCCTAGGGCTAAATCCCCCATAAATAACCCCAAATTCCTCCATTTTCATGATAAAATTGCATAATATTATCAATACTAATCATAGTTTAAGTCCATAGTTGATTACCTGATGATTTCCCTTGAGTTTCTCTTCAAAATCGCCCAAATTGCCTTTAAAGCCGAGACCCAAATGTGTGAAATGTTTCTGAAATTTTCTAACTTCTGATACACTTAACTCACTGCGATTTTCGCTTCTGCGGACCATTTTCCGCCCCTGCGGAACCGCTTCTGCGACCAATTGGTCGCTTCTGCGAACCCAGGCCTATTTGGCCATTTTCGCTCTTGCGATACACGGACCGCTCCTGCGGGTCCGCTTCTGCGGAAATTCTTCCGCCCCTGCGGTCCTTTCCGCCTCTGCGATCAAGAGTCCGCTCCTGCGGACTCGCCTATGCGATCCAAGAGTCCGCTTCTGCGGACCTCCCCATGACGCCTCAGGACCGCTTCTGCGATCGTCCACTCGCTCCAGCGAAGCCGCTCCTGCGGGCCAGGCTCTGCTTCAGCGGTCTATCCCGCTTCTGCGGACTCGCTCCTGCGCTCCCATTTTCGCAGGAGCGAAAACAACAGAACAGATTCAAAAACCTGCAATTTTTCACATTTCCTCCCGTTTAGCCATCCGAAAACACCCCGAGGCCCCGGGACCCCAACGAAAACCACCAACATACCCCAAAACACGATACGAACTTGTTCCAATCATAAAAACTCCATCCTAAACATTAAAATCACCAATTACACACGAATTCAAGCCTAAATTCCTTCAAAACTTCCGAATTGCAAAATCAATCAAAAACCCGACTAAACAACGTCCGAATGACCTGAAATTTTTGCAGGCAGATCCAAAATCACCTAATGGAGCTACTGCAACTGTCGGAATTCCATTCTGACTCCCAGATCAAAATCTCACCTACCGTTCGGATTTCGCCAAAATTCAACCTTAGCCAATTCAAGCCAATTTCTACACCGGACCTCCAAATTAAATTCCGATCGCTCCCCTAAGTCACAAATCACCTCCCGGAACTAACCGAATCATCAGAATCCGATTCCGAGCCCTCTAGCTAAATAGTCAACTCCGGGTTGACTTTTCTTATTCAAGTTTCCTTCAAAAAGGCTATATGCCTCATTTTCAATCCAAATCACTCCTAACTCACCCGATAGACTTTAACACTGATATAAAAGCATAAAACATACCATTTCAATATAACGGGGTGGTAATTCCCGTGACGACGGGCCGGGTCATTACAGCAAGGCAACCTCGTAGTCTCAGTAGTCGGAAAATCCACAAATCGCTACTACTGCTACTGCTGTCCGTAACCTGTATCTGCGCAAAAAGAGCGCAGAGTGTAGTATCAGCACAACCGACCCCATGTGCTGGTAAGTGCCTGGCCTATCCCAACGAAATAGTGACGAGACTAAGGCCAGTCACCCACATAAACCTGTACAGTTGCAATATATATATATATATATATATATATATATATATATATACAAAACATTTATAAGGAAAGACTCTGCTCTGAAATAATAGTCAATAACTCGTTATATCCATAATAATCTAATCAACAGAATAAATCTTACTTTCATGTCTCAATTCCTTTTTCATTTCATATCTCGTGGTAGGCGTACCACCCGCTCCCAACTATCACAGTAATTATATCTTGTGGTAGGCGTACCACCCGCTCCCAAATATATCAATAGATTATATCTTGTGGTAGGCGTACCACCCGCTCCCAAATATATCAATAGGCTACCGGCAACTATGGCCAATGCCAAGATTTAAATAACTTTGTGGTCGGCGTGCCACACGATCCCAATTCATAAATATATATATTACCGGCATTTAGCCAATAATCTCTGCATCAATGATATTTATAATTACCGGTTTTGAACCAATAATTGATAATAATTTCAACGATTTATACATAACTAAATACCTATTCCTTCAAGCTAGGATAGAACAAACACTTACCTCAAATGATTTACGAACAATTCAATCTGTGGCAATGCCTTTTCCTTTCAAATTAGGCTCTAATCCAATCGTATCTATACACAATTGATTTAATATCATCAATACTACTCAACAAACTAATTCATAAGGCCAATTTCAACCTTTACAACATTCTGCCCGGAATAGTGAATTTCGACCCCGGGCCCACATGGTCGGAACTCGGGGTTCGGACCAAAATCCATTTACCCATCCCCTCATGAGTTCAAGTATATGATTTGTTTCAAAATCGGACCTCAATTCGAGGTCCAATTTCCTAATTCAGGAAAAACCCTATATTCTACCAAAAACAAGAAATTCTACCATGAAAACCTTTGATTTCTATTGAAAAACAAGTTTAATGTTGTTAGGAATTGAAAGAATTAAGTAAAAAGTGACTTACAATTGTTTTGAAGAAAAGGGAGTTCGTGAAGAATCACAAATGGGTGTTTTTGGGTTGTGAACTGTGAAGAATGAAGCTGGAAATCGTGATTTACAGGTCTCTGTGTTCGCATTTGCGAACATGGGTTCGCAATTGCGAACCCCGACCAATTTCTGGAGTTTGAAAAATAAGCTAAGGTTGGGAAGTTCGCATTTGCGAACTTTTGTTCGCATTTGCGAAGCCAAGGCAAAACTGGGATGTTCGCATTTGCGAACTTTTGTTCGCATTTGCGAACACAGGAAAAAAATGGGAAGTTCGCATTTGTGAACTATTGTTCACATTTGCAAACACAGGCGAAATATTGGGAAGTTCACATTTGCGAACTATTGTTCGCATTTGCGAACTCTGCATAATATTGGGAAGTTCGCATTTGCGAACACAGGCAGAATATTGGGAAGTTCGCATTTGCGAACTACTGTTCGCATTTGCGAACACAGGCAGAATATTGGGAAGTTCGTATTTGCGAACTATTGTTCGCATTTGCGAACTCTGCAGACCAGGTGCTGACAGCAACCTCCTAACATGAAAAATTGATCTCGTGGCTTATCCAAAGTTCAACCGAGCCCTCGGGGCTCCAAACCAAATATGCACACTGACTTAAAAATATCATACGAACTTGCTCGCGCAATCAAATCGCCAAAATAACATCAAAATCAATGAATTGAGCCTTAAAACTCAAGAATTCTTTCAAATTTCATAATTTCCAAAATTTCCAATTTAAGGCCGAAACACGTCAAACGACGTCCGTTTTCAACCAAACTTTACAGGAAGCGCTTAACCAATATATTTGACTTGTACCGGGTGTCGGAACCAAAATACGAGCCCGATATCACCACTTTTCAATCAAATTTCAGTTTGATTTTCCTTAAACATTTTCAGAAAATAATTTAACAGAAAAATTGTTTTACCGGGGTTATAGACCTCGGATTTCAATTCCGGGCATACGCCCAAGTTTCATATTTTTCTACGGATTTTATGAGACCGTCAAATCACGGTTCCGGGTCCGTTTATCAAAAATGTTGACCAAAGCCAACCATATCAATATTAATATCAAAATTCCTCAAATGTTTCACATATTTCACATATTTCAACATAAAAATTTTCCAGCTTCGTGCCCGAACTGTGCATGCAAATCGAGGCAACTATAAATGAGGTTTTCAAGACCTCAGAAGCTCGAAATGATTACTGGTAAGGGTGTTCTAAGTTTTTCCCATTTCTCTTCTGGTAGGCAATTATATCTACATAAATTTACTTCTGATCCTGTGTCTATCATAGGTGTGTAGTATCTATTGTAGTATCCTTCCACTATTATTTTTACTAATATATGTATTTTCATATTTATAATATAGTTCTTTTTATTGTTACTTTCTTATTTCATAATGTATGATTAGTTTTTCATTATCTAAGTTGTATGGTTTAACTTTTTCTAGCCATTTTATTCCTAATATAATATTTTTATCTCCTTGGTATATTTTAAATCTTATTGTCATAATTATTCCTCCTATAATTATTTCTTTTTCCGCTATTTCTTCACTAGTTATCATTCCTTTAGGTAATTCGGGGTATAATTTTTCACTAGTTAGTATTTCATCTTCTGTGATTAATTCTCTTGTTATATAGTTTTCTTCTTGTCCTGTATTTATTAGTATTAAGTATTTTCTTCCATTCATTACTCCTGTTATGTAATAATGATGATGTTTATTTCTCCTGGTAATTGCTCTATAAGTTTAGGTATTTTATATCCTACCTTATCTGATGTGTTTGTTTTATTTGATGATGTTTGTCCTACTTCAAAACTCAATCTTTTTGATGTGCTTAGTCTTTCTTTTACTATGTCTAAATCTTCTTCTATGTCCAATTCATTATAACTATACTCATTGTTATCTATAACTGTAACTATTCTTTCAAAAGGATTTTCTATCTTTATTTTGTTTATTTTATTTCTTGCCATTATCTTATGTTTAGTTGTTAATATATATAGATTTTTACATCTTGTTGTAAATATCTTACTACCTGGGGTTAATTCTATTCCTCACATTTTCCAGTATAATACAAGTGATTTATCTATATTTTTGTCATTTATCGCTACTGAATAGTTAGCACTAATTATGAACTTAAATTTTTGATATATCAAATTTCCTCGTACTGCACTTATTATACTTTTTTCTATAGGTTGTATAATTCTATCATCTGCTAGATAAATTTCTATTGGTGTATCTATCCCTTCTCTAAAACATGCTTTTATTAATATTTCTGTTCCTCCTAGATGTACATATTTAATTGGGTTTTTTGCCCTTATATCATGTATTTCTTTATTTATTATTCGTTTGTTTATTATTGGTATTTTAGCTTTTCCTTTGGTATATTTACAGTCTATTATGTGTTCTCTTTGGCTAATTACATAGTATTCTTCTTTACTTCTTTTGAACCAGTTTTTCATTTTTGGTATATCTAATATTTTTTCTACACTTAAGTCTAATTCTTTTCCTTTTATTTGTTCAAATATATTTTCATCAAATATTACTTTTTGTTCCGTAGATTCTTCATCTTGGTATTCTTCTTGTGTTATTATATTTATTTCTTTTTCAGTCATCTGTTAATTCATTGTCTTCATTATCTGATTCTAGTATTGATTCATTTTCTAATTCATTTTCTGATAATTCATATATACTATCATTGCTTTCTAATTCATAGTCTATGTATTCCATTTGTACGTATTCTTCGTCGTTTATTATTATTTCTGATACTTGCTTAGCTCTTTGATTTTTAGGTATTTTGCAATCTTTTGCTAAATGTCCTAGTTTTCCGCAATTATAACATTTACATTCTGATAATTTTTTCTTAGGTCGGTACTGCCTTTTGTTATTAAATTTCTTTACATAATATCTTCGTCTAGGTTTTTTATACTTAAATTTTAACTTAGACTTTTTGTATTTTTTAATTTTATTATGATTTTTATTATAGTATCTTTTATTGCATCCAAACTGGGGTGCTGTTTTATCTTTACAACATGCTAAGTTTTTTATTAACGTTTTTTCCATTTTAATTTCTTCTTTATGTTTTTCACATAATTCTGCAAACCGGCTTTGTAAGTATTTAATTCTTGCTCCTAAAGTATCTTGTAATGCTGCATTATTCCAATCTTTTAATATTTTTGAACTAAATAGTTCTGGTAATTTTGAAAAATATAATTTTCTTATTTCTTTACTTTCCTTTATACTACATATTCCTTTATAGTAAAATTCTTTAAATGCACATGTATATTCGTCTATGTAACACATATTACATATTGCTAACTTTGACATTAAATTTCTATTTAATATTTTTTCTTTATGCTGTTCTACTACTTCCGTTTCTGCACTACTAAATTCATTTCTTATAGTTGTTTCATATTTATGCAAAATTTCTATAGTTGTTGTAGCTTTTTCACCATCTAGTTTTTTATCATTTCTTAATACTCCTAAGGCATCTTTAGTTATATTTTGTAACCATAACTTAGTTGTTCCTATTAACGTTCTTTCTATGTATTCTGGTACATCTGATATTCCTATTTTATTGTCTATAATCTGTTTCGTCATGTATCCTACCCATAATTGGATTGTCTTATTTATATCTTTTACACAGTCTAGATCTAAAAAATTATTTTGTATTGTTGTTGGTATTTGTGTTGGAATCCATTTTGTATATCTTGGTTCTCTATCATTTCTATATGTTTTCTTATAATTATTTTCATAATTTGTGTAACTTTTTTGCTCTATTTGTGTATTTTGTTCCTGATGTACTAGGTTTTTCATCTATTATCGCATTTATTTCTATACGATCATTTCTACCTTCTTCATTTTGTTCGACTTGTGCTATATTTTCTAAGATTTCCGTATATGTTTCGCTTGTTTCTGAATAATTTTCTAAATCATTATTATTATTTGGTTCATTTATTTCTTCTGTTCTAATTATTTCTAATTTTTCTTCTTGTAATTGTTCTTTGAATCTATTTATCTCAAGTTGTAATTTATTTTCTTGTTCTTTTTCTTTTTGTCTAGCTTCGTATAGTTCTTTTAACATGTTTAATTCTTTTTCTAATTCTATTATTTTTGCATTTTTTTTTCTTCTATTTGCTTTATTTCTCTTTTTTATTGTTGTTTAATTTTTCTATCTCATATTTTCGATCTATTTCTTCATTTTCTCTTGTTATTCTTACTAAAGCAGTTAAGCTGTGACGACCCAAAGGGTCATCACTTATTTTATTAATCATTTCGAGCTTCTGAGGCCTTGAAAACCTCATTCTATGTTGCCTCGATTTACGTGCACGATCCAGGCATGTGGCCGAAAAGTTTTTGTGATAGAAAATATGAATTCTATGTGAAATTTGGAGAAAAATGATGTTAATATTGATATGGTTGACTTCGGTCAACATTTTTGGTAAACGGACCCAGACCCGAGATTGGATGGTCCCGAAAGGTCCGTAGGAAAATATGGAACTTGGACATACGTCCGGAGTCAAATTCTGAGGCCTAGACGATGACCTTGGTATCGGGCTCGTGTTTTGGTTCCGACGCCCGGTACAAGTCTTAAATATTATATATGTGCTTTCTGCAAATTTTGGTGACATTCGGATGTCGTTTGATATGTTTTGGGCGTTGAGTTCCAAGTTTGAAAGTTTTGAAAACCAAAAGTATGAAAATCATGAACTTGAGGCTTGATTTGATGAAAACGATGTGATATTGGCGATGTGATCGCACGAACAAGTTCGTAATGTGTTTTTGATGTTGTGTACAAGTTTGGTTTGGAGCCCGGGGGACTCGGGTAAAGATTTGATAGGTCGTTGGATCAAATTCTGAATTTTTGCACTGCTGGTTTTTCACCCAGATGTTGGCTTGGGAATTGCGAAGCATTTCTCGCAATTGCGAAGGTGGCAGATCAAGGCAGGGTTCGCAAATGCGAACCCTTGATCGTAAATGCGAAGGGCGCCCAGGACTGTTTGGGTTCGCAAATGTGAACCAAACCTCGCAAATGCGAGGCCTTCAATGTTGAGTCTGGCTTCGCAAATGTCACGACCCCAAACCCCGGTCGTGATGGCGCCCAACACATTGCTAGGCAAGCCCGACCATCTTATCCAATTACCGGCCAAGTATAATTAATACTAATTAATCGGCGTGATTAGCCTGTTTCATAACAAATCAAGAAGTGTAGAAATGAAATACAAGAACACAGTCCCAACCAAATCGTGGTGTCACAAGTCTGAGCCTCTACAAATGAGATCTACTACACAATCAAGTCTAACCGGAATGGAGACAACAAAATGATAAAAAGAAAGAGGTCAGGTACTGTGGACGTCGGCAGCTACCTCGAAGTCTCCACAGAATGGGTATAATAAAGCAGTTGTGATAGCTCAACTGCCCTCCTGAACCTGTATATCTGCACAAAAAGTGCAGGGGAGTGGGGTGAGTATATTTCAACTCAGTGAGTAACAATAATAAACAATAACTGAAAATAAGAACTCATGTACTATCACTAAACAGTTCTAAGGCAACCCCCACAGGTTAGTCATCACTATAATGAGTACTCTGATCTCCAGTCCACATCTATCTCATCTAGGTCCCACACTGACCACATCTTTGCTCGTACCATTACGGTATTTTTAGAAAATTACGCCCCAATCCCTAATTTAACTGTTTCCCTAAGTTCATTTCTGCTATTGTGGTTTGCCGGGAGAGTCGGTTCTGAAATTTGGAGCATTTTGGGACACTTAGTCCCTAAATGAGAACTTTAAAGCTAGAAAATGGCCCGTATCCGGAACAGTGTTAAGACGATCTCGGAACGGAAATCCGATGGTTCC
Organism: Nicotiana noctiflora; assembly: GCA_032618575.1. Classification (NCBI taxonomy): domain Eukaryota; kingdom Viridiplantae; phylum Streptophyta; class Magnoliopsida; order Solanales; family Solanaceae; genus Nicotiana; species Nicotiana noctiflora. The sequence continues at coordinate 9,373 of JASVEL010001223.1, read as the reverse complement.
ATTAGCTCCGTTAGGTGATTTCGGGGTTGGGAGCGCGTTCGGAATGTATTTTGGAGGTCCGTAGCTCAATTAGGCTTGAAATGCCGAAGGTTGAAATTTTGGCGAATCCGAACGATAGGTTAGATTTTGATCCGGGGGTCGGAATGGATTTCCGACAATTTCTGTAGCTTCGTTATGTGATTTTGGATATGTCCGCAAATTTTCAGGTCATTTGGACGTCGTTTGGTTGGGTTTTGGATCGAATGTTAGTTTTGATAGTTTTGAAGAAACTTAGGCTTGAATTCGTGTGTAATTGGTGATTTTGATGTTTAGGATGGTGTTTTTATGATTGGAACAAGTTCGTATCGTGTTTTGGAATATGTTGGTGGTTTTCGTTGGGGTCCCGGGGGCCTCGGGAGGATTTCGGACCATCGATCGGGCATTTGAACTTGGAAAAGGCCTGCTGTAAAATTGCAGGTTTCTGTCCAGGCATTAAGCCTTCGCGTTCGCGAGGCATGGGCCGCGTTCGCGAAGGCTTGGCAAAGTAAAGCATCGCGTTCGCGTAGGCAAGGTAAGGTGAAGCTTCGCGTTCGCGTGACTTGGGGTCGCGATCGCGTAGAAGAAAGGGTAGAGCTTCGCGTTCGCGTGGGAGTGTACGCGTTCGCGTAGAGGAAGGACCCGGCGGCTGGGAGATTGTTCATCGCGAACGCGTGATGGAGCGTCGCGTTCGCGAAGGGTAACTGGGGCTGAGTATCACGAACGCGCAGGATGGCGTCGCGTTCGCGAAGAGGAAGTTGGGCTGTTCATCGCGAACGCGTGAACAGTAACGCGAACGCGATAAGCAATGGGGTCTGGCAGTGAGCTTAAGTTCAGAACATAACACCCGCGACCCCCATACACAAAAACGCCATTTTTGAGCTTCAAGAGAGGATTTTGAAGGGGAAACGCTGGGATATCATCGGGAAATCATCGGGGGTAAGTTTCTTGACCTTAATTCGTTGGTTTATCATGAAATCCGTGATTATTTCACTGAAATTGGAAGATTAAAGGTGGGTTTGAGCCCTAGGCCTAAATGTTAGAAAATCTTTGATTTGAATGGGCAAACGGAGTCCGATTTCGATAAATTTTATATGCACGGACTCGTATTGAGATAAGGAACCCGAAAATATAATTTTTGTCATTTTTCAATAAGTGTACCGAAAGTCGAGTTTTGGCAACTTGTGGGTTTTGGTGTATTTTGAGTTGTTTTGGTTGGGTAATGCCCAATTGGCCTATTTTGATGTGATTCTATTGATTTTTATCACATACTACACTTGTGGAGGCCGACATTCGCGGCAAGAGGGTTATTTCTTAGCGGTTTCGTACCGGAATTGAGGTAAGTGGCTTGTCTAACTTCGTGTGGGGGATTTTCACCCCTAGGATATTATTGTGATACTTTAAATGCCTTGTACGCGAGGTGACGGGCGTGTACATGTACTGGTTGTTGAACACATACTTTACTCAAAATGTTCAATAAGTGATATTCCTGTTTTTAGCTGTTAAATTCGATATTCCTACCCGATGGTAGTTAGAAAAGCATGATTAGATCGTGTTTAACTGTCTAGTTGCCTAATTGTCTCACTTGAGTTTTCTCGGTAATCGCTGGCGCTGTCTATCGGCGAAGTTATAGTTAAGCATATTATACTTTTCTCTGTGTATTCCTTTTTCTTGTATTGAAATGTGGACTACGGGTTTGATTCCCGAGATCCTGAGATATTGAAATGTGGACTACGGGTTCGATTCCCGAGATCCTGAGATATTGAAATGTGGACTACGGGTTCGATTCCCGAGATCTTGAGATTTATTGAAATATGGACTACGGGTTCGATTCCCGAGATCCTGAGTTATTGGTAGGGACTACGGGTTCGATTCCCGATATCCTGAGATTATTGAAATGTGGACTACGGGTTCGATTCCCGAGATCCTGAGATTATTGAAATGTGGACTACGGGTTCGATTCCCAAGATGCTGAATTACTGGTAAGGACTGCGGGTTCGATTTCCGGAGATCCCGAGTTATTGAGATATTATTGAGACATGGGCTGCGGGTTCGATTCCCGGAGACCCAGAGGTACTAAGAACGGGACTGTGGGTTCAATTCTCACATGTCTTGGACTTGTTTATTGAGTTGGTTACTTGTTGTTAGTTTAATTGTAGACGGTTGCAGTAATCATTACATTGTTGTTATTTCAGACTCATTCTTATTTAAACTACTTATTATTGTTATTATCATTATGTTATTGTCTCTCGGTAGGGCCCCGACCTTCCTCGTCACTACTCCATCGAGGTTAGGCTTGGCACTTACTGAGTACCGCCGTGGTGTACTCATGTTACTCTTCTGCACACTTTTGTTGTGCAGATCCAGGTACATCAGAGCAGGCTCGTGCTAGGTAATTTCCGCAGCTTTCTGGAGACCTCGAGGTATGATCTGCTACGTCCGCAGATCCGGAGGCTTTCCTTCTATTCTAATAGTACTAGTTGACATTTTTCTTCACTTCGTTGTTAGATACTCTTTACATATAGAGCCACAGTTGTATTTTTCTTTTAGTCTATGTTACCGTGGGGTTTCGGATCTTGGTAGTGATTTATTTACTGTATGACGGATGTATGTGCCAAGCGGCATGGATTACATATCTTTTTATGCTATTTTTCCGCTGTTTCTTATTTAGGTGTTTATAACTTGTATATTTCGCAACGTGTTAGGCTTACCTAGTCGTGGGGACTGGGTGCCATCACGACATGTTCACAATTGGTGAACTAGGGTCGTGACAAGTTGGTATCAGAGCTCTAGGTTCATAGGAGTCACGGGACACGGACCGGTTACTTAGAGTCTCGCTGATCGATACGGAGACGTCTGTATTTATCTACGAGGGGCTATGTAACTGTTTAGGAAACTCTTCATTTCTTTTGGATTCCTTGTCGTGCGACATTTTTTTGACGTCAAAAATCTAAACTACTACTTTCTATTCTCTCACATATGGTGAGGACACGATCTACTCGCGATGATCAGGTACCCGCGCCCCCTGTTGCCGCCGTCAGAGGCCGAGGCCGAGGTAGAGGATGAGGACGCGCCCGAGGTGCAGCCACAACACCCGCGCGTGCTACTATTGTGGCACCACCGGTGGATTAGGTTGGAGCGCAGGCACCTGGTACACCGACTACAGCTACTACTACTCCAGCACTCCAGGAGACCCTGGCCCAGTTTATGAGGATGTATATTACTTTAGCTCAGGTGGGGTTGCTTCCTCTCATTGCAGCTACATCTCAGGTCGGGGGAGGGGCCAGACTCCCGCATCCGTTAAACCTGAGCAGCGAGTGCCCGTAGGGCAGGTTCTAAAGATTATTACTATGCCTCCTGCCGCCCTAGTACAGCCCGGAGGTGGGCCAGCCGCCTCCGAGGACGAGCAGCGTATATTAGAGAGGTTCAAGAAATATGATCCCCTAGTGTTCAGTGGTTTGGCTTCAGATGATGCATTAGGATTTCAGGAGGAGTGTCATTGTATCTCTTCGTACTATGGGAATTGTGGAGGCCAGCGGGGTTTCCTTCACTGCTTTTCAGTTTCGTGGGGCCGCTTATGATTGGTGGCGCACGTATGAGTTGGATAGTCCGGAGGAGTCTGCTTCATTGACTTGGACGCAGTTTTCAGATCTGTTTTTGAGGGAGTTTGTTCCACAGAGCCTTAGGGATTCTTGGCGCTCGGAGTTTGAGCGGTTGCGACAAGGCTCCATGTCAGTATCGGAGTATGCTATCAGTTTCACCCGCCTAGCCAGGCATGCACCGGCTTTGGTAGCCACGGTTCGGGAGAGAGTGCGGAGATTTATTGAGGGCCTTGTTCCGCCTATCCGATCCAGCATGGCCGGAGAGTTGGAGACGGATATATCTTATCAGCAGACGGTGAGCATCGCCAGGAGGATCGAGAGTATGCTCCCTAGAGAGCGGGGAGATAGAGAGGCCAAGAGGTCTCGTGAGTCGGGCCATTTCTCCGGTGCCCGCACTTCATCAGCCGGTCGTTTTGGCAGGGGTTATTCCGGTCGACCAGTTCACTCGGCATTGCCCGCAGCCGGTAGTACTCCAGGCCTTCCAGCATCTCAGGAGCCTTATTATGCTCCCCCAGTTTCCAGTGCACCTCCTGCGCGGGGTCCGTTCAGGGGTCAGACTAGTGGGGGTGAGGCCGGTCAGTCACAGCCACCGCGTCCTCCCGGGGCTTGTTTTGAGTGCGGGGATACTCGCCACCTGGTTAGGGAGTGCCCCAGGCGCAGGAGAGGAACACCTCATCAGTCATCACAGCATCCGCGTGGTTCTCAGGGCCAGCAGGCTATCATTCCAGCCCCAGCTGCCACTCCACCCGCCCAGCCAGCCAAGGGCGGGGGTCAGGGTTCCAGAGGCCGCCCTCGAGAGGGGAGACATGCCAGATTCTATGCTATTCCTGATCGCGCTGCGGCTGTTGCATCTGACTCTGTTATCACATGTATTATTCTGGTTAGTCACAGGGAGGCATCGGTTCTATTCGACCCTGGTTCCACTTTTTCATATGTGTCTTCTTACTTTGCTTCTCATCCGGGTGTGCCTCGGGATTCTTTGAGTGCCCCCATTTATGTTTCCACTCCGGTGGGTGATTCTTTGGCTGTGGACCGCGTATATCGGTCGTGTTTGGTTACCATTTGTGATTTTGAGACCAGAGCGGATCTATTGCTGCTCGGGATGGTCGATTTTGATATTATTCTGGGCATGGACTGGTTGTCGCCCCATTATGCTATTCTTGATTGTCACGCCAAGACCGTGACGCTGGCTATGCCAGGCATTCCACGTATTGAGTGGAGTGGTACTCTAGATCACACCCCTAGCTGTGTTATTTCTTTTCTCAGAGCTCAGCGTATGGTTGAGAAGGGGTGTGCTACTTATCTAGCCTATGTGCGGGACGTTAGTATTGACACTCCCTCTATTGATTCAGTTGATGTGGTATGTGACTTTGCTGATGTATTTCCATCTGATCTTCCGGGCATGCCGCCCGACAGAGATATTGACTTTGCTATTGACTTGTTGCCGGGCACTCAGCCCATTTCTATTCCACCGTACCGTATGGCTCCTCCCGAGTTGAAGGAATTGAAGGATCAATTACAGGAGTTATTGGGCAAGGGTTTTATTCGACCCAGTGTTTCGCCTTGGGGTGCTCCTGTATTATTTGTGAAGAAAAAGGACGGTTCTATGCGTATATGTATTGACTATCGTCAGCTGAACAAGGTTACAGTGATGAACCGGTATCCTTTGCCCCGTATTGATGATTTATTTGACCAGCTACAGGGCGCAAAGGTGTTTTCTAAGATTGATTTGCGCTTTGGGTATCACCAGCTGAAGATTCGGGAGCCAGATATCCCGAAGACTGCCTTCAAGACCCGGTATGGTCACTATGAGTTCCTCGTGATGTCTTTTGGGTTGACTAATGCCCCAGCAGCATTTATGCATTTGATGCACAGTGTGTTCAGGCCTTATCTGGACTCGTTCGTGATTGTCTTCATTGATGATATTCTAGTATATTCTCGGAGCCGGGAAGAGCACGAGCAGCATTTGAGGATAGTGCTTCAGATTCTGAGGGAGAAGCAGCTTTATGCCAAGTTCTCTAAATGTGAATTTTGGTTGAGTTTAGTGGCATTTTTGGGCCACGTGGTGTCGAGTGATGGTATTCGAGTAGATCCGAGGAAGGTGGAGGCCGTGCAGAGTTTGCCCAGACCCTCCTCCGCTAATGAGATTCGTAGTTTCCTTGGTTTGGCGGGCTATTACCGTCGTTTTGTAGAGGGGTTCTCTTCGATTGCAGCACCTATGACCAGATTGACCCAAAAGGGTACCCCTTTTCAGTGGACAGACGAGTGTGAGGCGAGCTTTCAGAAGCTCAAGATAGCATTGACTTCGGCCCCTATATTGATGTTACCTACAGGTTCGGGGTCCTATACTGTATATTGTAATGCCTCACGAGTTGGACTCGATGCGGTATTGATGCAGGACGGTAGGGTGATTGCCTACGCGTCGAGACAGCTGAAGGTGCATGAGAAGAATTACCCTGTTCATGATTTGGAGCTAGCTTCCATTGTTCACGCCTTGAAAATTTGGCGTCATTATTTATATGGGGTTCCTTGTGAGATCTACACCGATCACCGGAGCTTGCAGCACTTACTTAAGCAGAAGGACCTGAATATGCATCAGAGGAGATGGTTGGAACTACTGAAGGACTATGATATTACTATTCTCTATCATCCGGGCAAGGCTAATGTGTTTGCCGATGCCTTGAGTCGTCGGGCAGAGAGTTTGGGGAGTTTAGCATATCTACTAGTTTCAAAGAGGCCTATTTCAATGGATGTTCAGGCTCTAGCCAGGCAGTGTGCTAGATTGGATCTTTCGGAGCTCAGCCGGATTCTGGCATGTGTGGTTTCTCGGTCTTCTCTATTTGACCGCATCAGGGAGCGTCAGTTCGACGACCCTCATTTGCTTGTCCTCCAGGATAGAGTTCGGCGTGGTGATGCTCGAGATGTTACCATCGGAGATGATGGAGTTATGAGGATGCAGGGCGCATCTGTGTGCCCAATGTAGATGATCTTCGAGAGCTGATTCTAGCAGAGGCCCATAGCTCGCGGTGTTCCATCCATCCGGGAGCCGCGAAGATGTATCAGGACTTGAAACAGCATTACTGGTGGAGGCGGATGAAGAGGGATATAGTTGATTATGATTCTAGATGCCTCAACTGCCAGTAGGTGAAGTATGAGCATCAGCGTCCGGGTGGATTGATGCAACAGATTGAGATTCCCGAGTGGAAATGGGAGCGCATTACCATGGACTTTGTATCTGGACTTCCACGGACGGTTAGGAAGTTTGATTCCATTTGGGTCATTGTGGATCGGCTGACCAAGTCCGCCCACTTTATACCGGTGAGCACTACATATTCATCGGAGCGACTGGCGGAGATCTATATCAGGGAGGTAGTTCGACTGCATGGTATTCCAGTTTCCATCATTTCAGATAGAGGCACTCAGTTCACTTCACGGTTCTGGAGAGCTGTACAGCAGGGAGTTAGGTACTCGGGTGGAGCTGAGCACAGCATTTCACCCCCAGACTGATGGGCAGTCCGAGCGCACTATTCGGATTTTGGAGGATATGCTCCGTGCGTGCGTGATTGAGTTTGGAGGTTCATGGGATCACTTCTTGCCACTGGCGGAGTTTGCTTATAACAACAGCTACCAGTCTAGTATTCAGATGGCACCGTATGAGGCCCTATATGGTAGGAGGTGCAGGTCTCCCGTGGGTTGGTTCAAGCCGGGCGAGGCCAGGCTGCTAGGTACTGATATGGTTCAGGATGCAATGGACAAGGTCAAGGTGATTCAGGACAGACTTCGTGCAGCCCAGTCTAGACAGAAGAGTTATGCGGACAAGAAGGTTCGCGATGTGGCTTTTATGGTTGGTGAGCGGGTTCTGCTTCGAGTCTCGCCCATGAAGGGCGTTATGAGGTTTGGGAAGAAAGGGAAGCTGAGTCCTAGATTTATTGGCCCTTTTGAGATTTTGAGGCGTGTTGGGGAGGTTGCTTACGAGTTGGCCTTACCTCCCAGCCTAGCCGGAGTTCACCCCGTATTTCATGTCTCCATGCTCCGGAGATACCATGGCGACCCGTCGCACGTGTTGGATTTCACTTCTGTTCAGCTTGACAAGGATCTGTCTTATGTTGAGGAGCCAGTAGCCATTCTAGACAGGCAGGTCAGAAAGCTAAGGTCAAAGAACATCGCTTCGGTAAAGGTTCGGTGGCGGGGCCAGCCGGTCGAGGAGGCGACTTGGGAGACCGAGCAGGATATGCGCAGCCAGTACCCCCATCTTTTCACTACTCCAGGTATGTTTTTTATTTATGCTCGTTCGAGGACGAACGAATCTTTAAGTGTGGGAAGATGTAACGACCCGACCGGTCGTTTTAGAAAATTACGCCCCAATCCTTAATTTAACTGTTTCCCTAAGTTCATTTCTGCTATTGTGGTTTGCCGGGAGAGTCGGTTCTGAAATTTGGAGCATTTTGGGACACTTAGTCCCTAAATGAGAACTTTAAAGCTAGAAAATGGCCCGTAGCCAGGAACAGTGTTAATACGATCTCGGAACGGAAATTTGATGGTTCCATTAGCTCTGTTAGGGGATTTCGGGGTTGGGAGCGCGTTCGGAATGTATTTTGGAGGTCCGTAGCTCAATAGGCTTGAAATGCCGAAGGTTGAAATTTTGGCGAATCCGAACGATAGGTAAGATTTTGATCCGTGGGTCGGAATGGATTTCCGACCATTTCTGTAGCTTCGTTATGTGATTTTGGATATGTCCGCAAATTTTCAGGTCATTTGGATGTCATTTGGTTGGGTTTTGGATCGAATGTTAGTTTTGAAAGTTTTGAAGAAACTTAGGCTTGAATCCGTGTGTAATTGGTGATTTTGATGTTTAGGATGGTGTTTTTATGATTGGAACAAGTTCGTATCATGTTTTGGAATATGTTGGTGGTTTTCGTTGGGGTCCCGGGGGCCTCGGGAGGATTTCGGACCACCGATCGGGCATTTGAACTTGGAAAAGGCCTGCTGTAAAATTGCAGGTTTCTGCCCAGGCATTAAGCCTTCGCGTTCGCGAGGCATGGGCCGCGTTCGCGAAGGCTTGGCAGAGTAAAGCATCGCGTTCGCGATAAGGGGTGTCGCGTTCGCTTAGGCAAGGTAAGGTGAAGCTTCGCATTCGCGTGACTTGGGGTCGCGATCGCGTAGAAGAAAAGGGTAGAGCTTCGCGTTCGCGTGGGAGTGTACGCGTTCGCGTAGAGGAAGGACCCGGCGACTGGGAGATTATTCATCGCGAACGCGTGATGGAGCGTCGCGTTCGCGCAGGGTAGCTGGGGCTGAGTATCGCGAACGCGTGGGATGGCGTCGCGTTCGCGAAGAGGAAGTTGGGTTGTTCATCGCGAACGCGTGAACAGTAACGCGAACGCGATGAGCAATGGGGTCTGGCAGTAAGCTTAAGTTCAGAACATAACACCCGCGATCCCCATACACAAAAACGCCATTTTTGAGCTTTAAGAGAGGATTTTGAAGGGGAAACGCTGGGATATCATCGGGAAATCATCGGGGGTAAGTTTCATGACCTTAATTCGTTGGTTTATCATGAAATCCGTGATTATTTCACTGAAATTGGAAGATTAAAGGTGGGTTTGAGCCCTAGGCCTAAATGTTAGAAAATCTTTGATTTGAATGGGCAAACGGAGTCCGATTTCGATAAATTTTATATGCACGGACTCGTATTGAGATAAGGAACCCGAAAATATAATTTTTGTGATTTTTCGATAAACGTACCGAAAGTCGGGTTT